>JAJJMA010218685.1:0-25247 GCA_023529015.1 Papaver nudicaule | reverse complement strand
TCTTCGGTTGGTTGGTGTAAAGGCATGTTTTTGCTAGGAACAACCACTTCATCTTCATCATTTTCTCCATCTTCTTCTTGCACTTGCTGTCGGGGTAGCTCGTCAGCCTCTGGGAATCCTTCTCCCTCTGGGCCTAAGTCCTCTATATGTACCTCATCTTCGTTTACTTGTTCTCTGTGTTGGACTGTGCTTGCCGCTACCTCGGGTGACAACCCCTTACTTGTCGAGAATCTGGTGTAATGATGCCTCGAGGAGCCGGTCCCTTGCCTTGAAGATCCCACTCGTTTCTTCGGAGCCTGATCCGATTTCGAAGCCATTCTGGTTGTGACCTATCAGGAGACAAAAAACCCGTGAGGTCCAAGGCAGATGCTGCAGTGTACTATGTCTGTCATGTAGGTCTGTACGTTGCAACGGTTTTTATCGTGCGAGTTTTAGCGTAAGTCGTATTCGTTTTTTTCAGATACATCCCTAACTATTTGCCTTTTAGCCAAAACTATCTTTTCCATCGATTCCTTCGTAAAGTTTTATTTCTAAGTATAGTAGAGACCTTGCAAACAAGTCTAAAGATTTTCATAATCGTTTTCTTATAGCCGATCCTAATTTTAAGACATATATTATGAAAGTAAATTACCATGCTTGAAATGGATTTCATCATGTCAAGGGTTGAAACCCTTAGACGTTGATCTGACCATTTGATAATTTGCTCATAAAACCCTTGAACATGCTAAAGTTTTTTTAGGATCTTTAGACGTTTAGGGTATTGGAGCGTTTTTAAAGAACAAGCTTTGAAAATCCTAAAAATGAGAAAGTTTATGAAAAATTTGAAAACCCGAAAAATCACAGGCAAATCCTAAGTTGTTTTAATCAGTCCCTGTTTCTAGCGCCAAACTGTATGAGTATAAAATCTGCATAGGTGCATCATATTCTACAGCCCTCAGATATTAAACACACACACACACACACACACAGTTACTTAAACATTATTCAAGGCACGAAGACCTCAAGAACAGAACCGAAGACATGTAAAAAGACCCATTAATCAAAGATAAAGCATAAAGTGTGTTATATATCTGTTTTACTACTACATGGATATGATCCTAAGGATCTAGAGGTGATACAGACCTAATCCCTCTCTCGCCACTTAGGTTATACCAAAAATCCAACCCTTACAATGTTTTCCAAGCTCGCCTTATATAGGCCGAGCTTGGGTGGTTTACAGCTAATAAGACAATTGACTCAATCGTGGTGGTGTCAGTCCTTGTCGAGTAAGGCGGTTCCTTCGGCGGTACTCCGAAGATGGTTCTGGGGCTTCGGTCCTTTGAGGCAGGGTCCAAACCCTTTTCTGTTGATTCTTTACTCGATGTCCTTGGTCTCATCTTTCTTTGATTTGATCCCGAAGCTTCGCTACTTCTTCCTTTGGTGTGGTCTTGCTTCTTGGATCTCTGACACGTGTCCCGAGGGGTTTTACTCTCCACATTAAGTCTGGATATCATCAAGTCATAATTAAAGAAGAAGATACATGGAAGACATCATTCAAGACACGCCAAGGATTGTTTGAATGGCTAGTAATGCCATTTGGTTTATGCAATGCCCCGGCAACTTTTATGCGTTTGATGAATGAGGTATTACTTTCATTTATCGATGATTTTGTCATCGTTTATTTAGATGTTATTCTGATATTCAGTAAGTCTTGGGAAGATCACTTGAACTATATCACCAAGGTGATGACAGTTCTGCAAGAAAACTCATTACGGCTGAATGGTAAGAAATGTGAAATAGGAAGAAAATAATTAATCTTCCTTGGGTTTGTAATTAGAGAAGGGAGAATCAAAGTGGATCTAGGAAAAGTTGCAGCCATAACTTCATGGCCAACACCCAAGAACACCACTGAGGTAAGAAGTTTTTTAGGAGCTTGCCAGTATCTACGCAAATTCATACGACATTTTTCACAGATTGCAGCTCCTCTACATGAATTAACCAGATCTAGTAGAATATTTGAGTGGGAGACTAAGCATGAGTCCAATTTTTAACTACTGAAGAAGAAGATAACAGAGGCACCTGTATTAGATTTGCCAAACTTACAAAGGCCTTTTGAAGTTGAAACAGATGCTTCTAATTATGCTTTAAGAGCAGTGTTATTCCAAGATGGGAATCCTATAGCATATCACTCTGAGATGTTCACAGGATCGGTAATGAACTACCCTACATATGACAAAGAGATGTACGCAATGCATCAAGCTATGAAGCATTGGAGGCCATATCTTTTGGGGAAACAAGTAGTGGTGCACACAGATCACAAACCCTTGCAGTATCTGCAAACTCAGTCCAAATTACAGCAGGCTCGACATATGAAATGGTCGTCATACTTAGAGCAATTCAACATCAACATTAAGTACATGCAAGGGGTAACTAATAAACTGGCAGATATGTTATCTAGACCACCCACTAATTTAGCTCTATTAGTGGCAATGCATACTCAACCTATACTCCCTAGTGAAATGCTCAGCTATATGAAAAGGATGAAGATTTTCAAGAAGAATACAAGAGATAGTTCAGGGACAGGTGAGTGAATTTCTGCTCAAGGATGGTTTGATGTACAAAGGTGTTGCTTTATGTATTTCTCAAGAAGCAGATAGACTACATTGGATCAGAGAAGCGCATACATCTCAGGTTGCAGGGCACTCTGGGAAAGAGAAGACATTAATGAATCTCAAGAGATACATGTATTGGCCAAATATGCATAATGATGTAGCACAGTACATTAGAGGATGTATCTTATGCAATACTTCAAAGCCATCCAATAGAAAGAGAGGAATGTATCTACCATTACCGGTACCAACCAGGCCATGAAAGAGTATTTCCATGGATTTCTTGGGGGTGTTAGAGCATGGCTCGGTCAACCTCACTAAGTGTTGGTATGTCAAGCTTAGTTGTCAACTTTAGTGATCAAAACTCGACCGCTAAACAACACACAATTCGGTGAAGTCATGTGAGATTTAGCTTTAGGTTGTGGAAGATTTTGGTAGGATTTAGGATCACTAGTTGAAGAGTTGAAGAAAGACTGAAGATCAAACGAAGACATCCGGCTTCATCATTCAACAGGTTAGTGAATCTAAATAACGCGATTCTATTATCTTTTACACATGTGTGTTTTAGGTATAAAACAAATAAGAGAATCTGAGGGGTAAAGTATGAAGTGTGATGATGTAATAAAAGATTGTGATGAATTCGAGAGGTCAAGATCGAACAAGACTCGCCTAAACCAAGAAATGGTCGTTCGAGTATTGCTTCAGTTACAAGAAGAGGATTTTAGGGTTGGTTTAGGGAGGGAAGCAGAGAAAGATGAGATCAGAGAATATTGCAAGATAAGGATGAATATTCAGTTCTCACTAGATAATAAATGCTGAATGAGAAGAGTTAATCAATTATCGATAAGATAGACTTGATTATACTTGCACTGAACTTGTTGAACTTATCTTTTTGGATGGTATTGAGATATCGAGATGATTTCCCCAACTGGTCGAGTGACCTATTTATAGCAATATATTCTCAACTGATCTCGTAAGAAGTGGAAGAAGTGGAAGAGTGGGAGTGAGGAAAGAGTGGGGTCAGTTGTTAAGAGTCTTGCGCCTAATATTAGGGAAGACTAACAACCCACTACCTTATCCCACCTTCTCAGCAACGTTCACACGACCTAGTTATCTTTCCCGTTAAGTGATTGAGCCGTTGCAATCACACGTGCCGTAGAACGCCAAACCAAAACCCTAAAAGAATATCCCCCCATGTAACTAAATCTTGATTCTCGTAAGATTTGTTAAATATTTGTTTATTTGTTAAGTCAAAGTTGACTGATACAAGTCGTACCAATTACTGGTAACTTAGGACTTTGCGATAAGATAGAGATTAAGCGATAAGCTTTGAATATCTCTTTAAGATTTGGTTTAAGGATTGAGCCGGGCAATCGCCATTTAAACCTAATAAGATAAATCTAAGGGTTGAGCTAGCAACCGCCATTAGATAGGATAAGATAAGTCTAAGGATTGAGCTATGCAATCGCCAATTAGACCGAGAGGATTTCAGCAACTCTCTGTGGCAATAGTCAAACAAATACGACTTTTGGTTTGCCATAAATAAGGGAAATTAGTTTGTGGCATGTAATGCACCAATTCCCTGGATAATGAAGACATATGTATGCCCAAAATAATATAAGTCATAGCCATGAGCCATGATTAAGAATTATAGCACTGATTTATGGAAGCATGTCCATAATCAGGAAAAACAGACGAATGATGCTATCACGGCGTAGCCATCATTAAGAATGCATAAGCATTGCCAATATAAGACCTAAAGATAGGCCACAATAATTATAATAATCCATATTGCATGGTATAATAATCTTATTAAGAAGTTAGGCATAGGACACGAAGGACAAGCCATAACATTTATGTTATTTTCAGATTTCTATACAGTTTGCATGTTGTCCATTGGTAAAATCGCCCAGGCCAGCCTATATTAGATAAAAATCTGAATTTTTAGTATGTTATAGGAAATTCACAGAGGAAAATATTTCGTGAAGGAAGCGCCTTCTAATTCCTCACGGATTGGGCTGTAAAAATCACGCCATGAAGAAATACGTGGGCTGAACTGCCAGATTTCCGAATTTGATTAGGAAACTAGAGTATTATGGACTTAATAAAATCCATAATCCTCTAGGATTTGGATCAGTGAGGCCCATAAATAGGGGAGGCTAGGAAGAGGTGAACCCTAGCTCAAAGGAGGCAAGGCTAGCCGTGAGGGGAAGAGAACAATCATGGACCTCCATAAGCACAAGCGAGGGAAAACAATAAGACCCCCACGAATTAGGCGAGAGCCAACTATAAGGCCCCCATAAATTAGGCTAAGCATGATTATGAGGCCTCCAATATTTGTCCAAGGCATAATCTTGAACCCCCAAGAGTTGAGCAAGGGTGATGCCATGGGCATCCAAAGATTAAGGCGAGCCATAAGTATGGACACCCAAAAACTAAAGGAGGGGACGGCCATGGGCGTCCAAACTCATGCCAAGGGAGGATGCGTGGGCACCCAAAGAAGAGGCAAAGCCAATGCCACGGGCCTCCAAGAGTTAGGCGCGGCCAATACCATGGGCATCCAAAGATGAGGCATGGCCAATGCCGTGGGTACCCAAAGATTTAGGCGTGGCCAAATTTTAGGCTTGGCCAAAGTTTAGGCGTGGCCAATGTTTGGACATGGCCAACTCCATGCCTTATCTAAAGTCTAGGCTTGGCCAAAGTTTAGGCGTGGCCAAGGTTTTGGCGTGGCCAAGGTTTAGGCCTTGCCAAGTTTAGGCATTGCTAATACCGTGTACTCCTAAGGTTTTAGGCATGGCCAAAATTTTGGCATGGTCAATGCCGCGACTCCTAAGGTATGCCATGGAGTGGCGTGAAGCACCTAGGGTTTTGGCTCGAGCATGAGCTAAGCTAATGCGCATGCGTAGGTATTTTATCGTATAGTCTAGGGATATGGACCATGCTACTAGGCTAGGGTCGCGAGATATCAAAATACAGCTAACGGTAATTAAATATCTTATCCCTACTATAAAATAAATTCATACCTTATCTCGAGCTATTCCAGGATGCCAGAAATTGATGTGAAATTACTCCTGCGACCTCCTCGCCAAAAACCACCATCAACAATGTGCTACAAAAGACATAAACATAATTCTCAGCTTGAGCTTTACGTTATGACTTGATCACTTGTGATCAATGTGTCTTAAGATAACTCCACTTTACCGCTTGCGGTATTTGTGTCGTAGTTATGACGTTCCATATTGCTTAGAGCTTTCTTTTCTTCTCCGTCTCTAAGTTAATATAAAGGTTTTTCCTAAAACCTTTTCGAGTTGGATATAGCAATGTGATGTTATCTCGGTAGTACTACGAGATTTGATCCATCACAGTATTGTGTCTCTTCTTACCTAGTCTGGCTCTGTCGGATTGATTGCATATACTTGTATGAGCCAATGTAAGAGAGATCGTGACTCACACTTATGTTGTGTAGACTCGAAATACTGCTGTTCTGAGATTCGAATACGACGTCATGGTTTGGCTCTGAACACTGAAGTTCTAAATCATTCATTTGATTTTGTATATGAACATCTTGTATGCCATATCTCACTTCTGGATTCAGAAACCATATTTGTGTATCTCAACTTATGAATTTTCAATGTTCAGAACCTCAATGTAGGTTTTAGTAAAACTAAACGTTGATTTCGAAACCATAATCTGGTTTTCGTATTCATAAGCTATCGGTCCGAAACTTAAATATTGTGACCAATGAGATAACACAGATTCGTAACTATGTTTGTTGGCTTACAGTAACTTGAGAATCGAGGCCAATGTGTCTTGACCATGTGAGTTCTAAAAGGTCGAAAAGACCCTGGGGTTTCCTAAAGGTTTATGTGAACCGGGAAATATATTCCTGTGCGTCGAGGCTAAAAAGGTGTGATGCTGAAATGGTTCTCGACCACATGGACTCTCAAGTACGACACCAAACATTTGTGGAGAATTTAATATGTGTTTCTTGTTTCGAAACCTTAACCAAGGTTTTGTTAAACAAAATCTAGATTTCGAAACCAAGCTTTAGGTTTCTCTATATGGAAACTTGATTTGGGAACCTTCATATGGTTCTGGTCATATAATGAACTTTAGGTTCCGAAACCTTAATTTGGTTTCTGCCAAAACAGATGTACGTTTCGAAACCATAATATGGTTGACTCAGAATGCGTAACTTCGAAGTTCAAACTCTACCTTTTTGATTTGTGCTTCAACGAATTAATGAGTTTGATATTCTCGGTTTGAAGTTTGAATTCGTTCATCTTCAATGTACAACTAAGTGAGATTGAGTCATCATCAGAAATATGGTTAGTCGCTTCAAATAAGTAGACACATGATTTCTGATCAATATTGTACGTGATTAAAATCTTCGTATGTTTACTACTCGATCAAATATTCATTTGATTATTCATTTTATGTTTTGATTTGAATTCTTGGATATCATTAACGTGACATCTATATTGGAATCAAGAATTCAGGAGATTTAACATTTTGCTAGTTACTCGTGGAATCTCGCACCGTACTTCCAATGGTATATCTATTTGCGTGATTCGGAATGTTTGAACCTACGTGTTCACTTAAGCTTAAAACACAAGGCTTGTCCACGTCTGTTATGATGCGTTTATGCGGAACGTTGAACCACGTTGGACCAGATCCCACTTCCACCTAGGTTCATCTGGTTAGCCCAGCAATACCAAGGAAGTAATGTCGACATTATTAAAGCTGGCGACGACATTTGGAAGTAATAATATCTAAGGAGATTTTCGAAACAAAGGACACGTTTTCGAATTGAGTTCTTTCTCAGGGAGCATATTTGGTAAGCGCTATATTTCGAATTAAAATAAATATCCAAATATACCTTAAGATATTATTTGCTTTGATTGCTCATGGCTAAACATCTTTCGAAAATATATTTTCTTTATGGAATATATTTTTCTTAAATGTAAAATGCTAGAGTATTAGTTCTCATTAAATGCTATGAGACTAAATGGGGAATTTCGGAATTAATATGTAAATGTGCTTTGTGGAATTTCCGAAATTAAGTTTGCCTCATTTCAAAGCTAAGCCTTAGTCAATATAAATAGGAGTGGTATCTCTCCTTAAAGTTTTATCCCTCTGGCCAAGTTCTTCTTCGGAATTGTAAGCTTGTGTTTGTCGCTTTTCTTTTCAGTTACCTTTGAGCTTTTGCTCTCGGTCTAGAATTGAGTGAAAGTCTTCTCTAGGGATCGAGAATCCTAGAAGTACCTCTTACGGGAAACTAGTTTATGTTTACTAGTCTTCTTTGTATTGTACTTGTGTTCTGTTCTATCACGTCTATAAAACCTTGCGATCTTGTTTATTCTATGGTCCTTCTCTTCTGCTATAAGGCCACTCAAGATCGTTGTGATTAGAACATACTCTTTATCTATTAACCTGGATTTGTCAGCAAGCCGCTTTCGGTTTGTGTGCCTAAACTATAGATATCGAGTGAAATCAAGATCGATGTTATTAGATTTGTTCTTCTCTAGTTTATCATGTTTCCTCCTCGGTATGTTGACACGTGCTTCGATGGTTTTATGCCTCCACAGTTTGCCTCTTTCCTTATCCCATTATCGAAGATTTGGGAAAAGGAAATTCCTCCTCGTTGTTTTACTTCTAGACACGTGCCCCGCCTGAAGTGATGCCTCCCTGACACACGTTCTGCATTGTTCCGAGATTGTCGCTACTTTCGACCTTCTTACTTGAAGCGTCGGTTTCTCCTTCCCCTTTAAGTTTCCTTTCTCCCACTAAAATTTCTCTCACTTCATCTTTTCAAATTCTTCATTTTCTCCAACTCCGTTTTCGGCTGTTCTGAAAAAAATTCACCTTTAACCTCAAATCTCGGTTATTTCATCAAATCTTCACATACCCTCCTATTTATTTTCGCTTCTGGTTCATAAAGTCAGTTCTTTTTCTATTTCTAGTTACATCAAATATCTGAGACTTGAAAGTTTTGCCGCTGCATCTCTAACTCCGACAGAATTCTGGTGGCTCGTCTTTTGGATGGTACTCTTTCAAATGACTTCTTCCTCTGATTTAGATGCCTTGATTTTAAAGATAGATAATCTTGGCTATGATATTACCGGGCTTAATCTTTCTCTTATTGATTCTCCCGGCGGCCGGTTGACTCCTGAGTTGATCGAAGAATATGCAGGTGGGGAAAATCGATTATTAGTAACGACTCAACAAATGCTCGCAGGGCTCGTTCCTCCTCTTTATAAGGCTTCGAATCATATTTACCTCGATATTTTATATTCGATGCCTGAAGCTCGTGGGTTAATGCAGCTGACGTGCAGTGTGATTCAACTGATCAACGAGTGGGTGACGCGTTCGAAAGGAAGGGGTGATCTTTCTTTTGTTGGTCCTTCTGGAGATTATTTTACCACTTCGAATTTCTTTAGACAATATCGAGCCTAGTAACCCTGGATCACGAAGCTGCTCCTTGGGGGGTTCGATTTGATATTCAAAATGATGTGGAAAATGTTCTTCCTGGTTTTCCCGATTACACTCTCGATGAAGATTGGTATACGAAATTTGTGTTATTTGTAGGGCCCGTTTTGCTTGGTTGTAAAGATAAAGGGCGATACCTGCCTCGGGCCAACTTCGAGGCTGGTCATCAATTCCCAAATCGCAATCTCTTTGTTGTTCACTTCTCTAAGGAGGAGAAGGAGTTGTCTCGTGAGCAGTTACTATTAAAAAGAAAGGGAGCTACTCAGGTAATTTTTGTCTATCTCTTTTCTTTATTTTCTTTTTTGTCTTCTTTACACTTTTGAACTGCTTTCCATGAGGATGATGCCGAGTAAATCCAGGAAGGTTCGAAACGAGCTCGCACAGAACAAGGGACTATCGATCAGGTAACAAACACCATCTGCCTATAGCGTGTTCGTTGAAGTATCAATACTTGCCTCTGTTTATTTCCTGAGAGAGTGGACATTATTTCGTAGAGCAAGGTGAATAAAGACAAAATGTCAAGCGAGGCCATTAGTTTGTTGGGGTATTCTTTTCCAGGTTCAAAGAAGAAAGATACGTCGAGATGTGTGAAGGAAAGAAAATTGAAGAAAGTTGTGTTAAGAAGTGCCAAGTCCGAAGACAAAATTGGAAAAGATTATCGAGCCCTAGAAGTTGATATGAAGGGAGATGATGAGGTGCGTGTCAAAGGTGGATCCGAAGATCGATTTGGATGTTGATAAAGTTGGTATTCGTGAAGTTACTATTGAAGAGGTGCCCGTCTCTACTTCTGATCGATGTGATGTTATTCCTGATGCCTGTGCTTCTACATCTACTGGGGTTATTGTCGACACTTCCTTGGAAGAGTCAGTTCCTAAGCTTTCTTCTTCGACACGTCCTCGAGAACCTTCTTCTATTATTTTTGCTCACCCGGGTGGTTCGAAGTTTCATGGGGCTGCTGCTTTTGTTGGCGTGAACACAGAGCAATATTCTTCGAAGAACTTTAAAAGGCTTCCCCGAGAGGATCCTCATTTGTGCGAGTGTGCGAAAGAGTTAGCTTCTCATTTCGAAGTTATGCTCGAGATCCTGCGAATTTCCCCCTTGATACAGATTTGTGTCAAAAATGGCCCGTGTATTTACTGGTGTTTTTACCTGAAAAACATTTGTACCGTCTCTGGGTACTTTCGTAGTGCTCGAGATAAAAATCGAACAAGACAAGCCTAAACCAAATCAATGGCCGTTCAAGTCTTGCTTCGGTCACAGAGAGGATGAGGTTGATCTAGGGAGGGAAACAGTGGAAGAAACTTGAGATAAGGTTGGAAGGGTGTGTTTCTGGGTGTAAAGTTCAAGATTTCCGTCGTGAATATGACTAGAAATCTCCAAGGCTGAGAATGTTTTGAAATGCTCAGGTGGTTGCTCTGAGGTTCTGGTGTTTTTCAAGTATTCTGGTTGTTTTGTCGTGTTCCGCCTTGGAAGATAGAGGAAGCGTTTATTTATAGTATTGAACTCACCCTGATCTCACGATAGAGAAGGTGGGAGTCGTGGAAGAGAGGAGGAGTGGAGAACATGATTTGGTTTCTGTAACTGCTAGAATTGTGTAGAACATGCCCACTCTGCGCCATTTCCGTATAACTGCCCATCATCTCTATCAGTTTCTTCCTAACTGCCGTAGACCGCCAGACCAATACCCCTAAAGTTATCCCCCTGTGTGATGTTTTGATATCTCGTGTAGAATTGTAGATGTTGTATTATGCTGTTTTGAGTTACAAATGTGTGTGGATGTGACTTATGGCCTTGAGTGTGGCGTCGTGGATTTAACCAAGGCTGGACGGATATGGAATATATAATGTCATGCCCTTGGTCTTTGGCCAGGGTCTAAGATGGCATGGTGGCTTGATGGCCAGTGCATGGCGCCATGGGATACTATAATGGCCTTGGCCTTTTGGCCAAGACCTATGGAATACAAGTGATAGTCATGGTGCCCTGGTATGCGAGCAATGGGTATGGCTCCATGATGGGATGCGAGTGTTTAGGCATGGCGCCATGGGTGGAGACCATAAGCATGGCGCCATGGGATGCGACAATAGGCATGGCACCATGGGATGAAGGGTTTAGGCATGGCGCCATTGGATGCGCTAATGGCCTTGGCCTTTGGCCAATGCCTGTGCATGGCGCCATGAGATGTGGTAAGTGACCTTGGCCTTTGGCCAATGCCTAGTGTATGATGCCATGAATGGCACGATGTTTTCCCTTCTGGCCAGGGTCTATGCCTTCAGCCAGAACGAGTTTCGTGTCCATGGCCATGCTTGGTCCATGGCTCTTGACGTACTTAGTCATGATCTATGTGACTATAGTATTTTACGTTGCGCTGTCCTTAAGCGATGGCGCATTAGATGACCTATTTAGGCACTTTGAGCTTCTTTGCATATTACTCAAAGTAATGACATGTTTAGGTGCATTTAAGTTGTTTCAGCTGTTCGTGCTCAGGAAGCTCTGGTCAGTGCCTAGAGTCGTGATTCATCTGAGGCTTTCATTAAGACTCAAGAATTGAGTCATATTTCAAGAGGAAATTCGTCCAATCTATCACCATGGCACCAGTGAGTAATTTAGCTCTTATGTTGAGAAATTTGAGGCTATGCGATATCAAAAAATTGGTGGCTTTGTGTATAGTTGGGTATTTTGGCTCTTGTGCAATGATGTTATTCTCTCCGCTCGGAAGCTATAAGAAAGAACTCATTGAGAGCATATTCAGCTTGCAGAACGGGTTCCATTCTGAGCTATAGAGGTTTGCCTGAATAAGCAACCATCTCTTGGCGAGATATAATAGAGGTACATTTTACATCTCTACCCCTATTTGATTTTTCACCATCTACATTAAGTCCCCTGGTTAGTGTGGAACAGTAATGTTTCGCGCTAAGCACCAGATGGTGAGAACAAATCCTATATATTTTAGTTTAGTTTTTTTTTATATAGTGGCGCCATGGGTTTCATGGGCCACAACCTTTGTGGCACCACAAGCTTCTGTGGCGCCGTCACTTTTCTAGGGAAGGGCGCACTACACTTAGTGGGATTCCCAGTGCTATGTATGTGCATACATACTTAGGCCAGGTCTTAGCCAAGAAAATAAAAGAAATGAGAGGTTTTACCCGTTTTAGCAGAGAACTTTTCCTCCTTCTTTCGTTGTCGTGATCAAGTCCTTTTTCTCCTTGATCGTCTCCACTTGGCGGGTGGTTCTGCAATCAGTTAATTTCCTGAGCGGCGCCTTTGGTGTAAGCTTAGGTGGCATACTTTCTAGTAAGCAAGGAGCGGCCATTGGTGTTCAGAGTTGAATCCGTAGTGTTGAGTGAGGCGGAGCACCGACGTTTTACGAAACAATGACCCATCCCATGGTAGCCGGCAACAACAGTCAGTAGAGAGACACCAGGGAAGTCGATTGTATTCTTGTTCTTGGTGTAGATCTGAACGTCTCCAATTTTGGTGTATAACGTGTGTCTTCCCGTCTTATATATCCTCTTAACGTGTTCATTGTGGAGATCCCATACCTTCGGTATCCCCTCATAGAAAATTCTTCTAAAGCATGATGATTGCGCCAACTCCCCACTCGTTAAAGAAGGTATTGGATCTAAAATAAACGGAATTTGATGAAGATGTTCACCTCGTCGCTTTCACTGAGTAGTAAAGTTCTAGGAGTACTTCGTTGTAAATTTTGACGGTTTGTGCTTTGCGCGTTCCCTGTTGTTTGCGCCATATCTCCTAGCTCGTTCATCGTATCTCTATGAAATTTTGACACATATTAGTAGACATCTAGGAGAGTATTGTGTCCAAAAAAATCTTTAAAATTATTTATAGATTTTCTGTAGTATTTTATGTGGTTTTGGGAAGCGTCCTCGTCTGTGGGTTCTTCTTACGTTGTGGCGTTTGTGCCGTATCTCCCAGTCCCCAAGTTGGATTAGCGCGAAATTTTAGTATGTTCTTGGAGACGTGTAGAGAAAGGTGGTGTCAAAAATCCTTCCAAAAATTCCTTGTAGATTTTCTGTGGTGCTTGACGTGGTTTTGAGAAGCGTCCCCGTCTGTGAATCCCTCTTGCGTCATGATGATGGCGTCGTATCTCCCAGTCACCATGTCGGATCGACGCGAAATTTTAGTATGTTCTGGGGGACGTGTAGAGGGAGGTTGTATCCATAAAAAGCCTCAAGATTCCTTATACGCTCCCCGCAGTGCTTGTTTCTTTTCAGGTATAATACTCAGATTTTCAGCATCTTCACCCTTATCCACGGCTTTCGTCTTCTCAAGAGGTGATTAATCATGATATTTTATGTTTTTGTGTTCATAGGAGGTGGGAGCACATGGATCACGTCGGTACACTTGTCATGGAGGACACTGAGATACTCGGGAGTGGGGATGGTCTAATCGTTGAAGTTGTAGAGGTTGCTTCTACCAAAACGTTTCTGTTGTTGTTGACAAAGTCGTCTCTGATGTCGTGGAAGCAATCGATTCTTCAGTCAAGAAGACGATATAGCCAATGATGGGAGTCTGGAATCCTTGTACCCTGATGTTGGAGCTGTCTTTCCTCTACCCGTCTTATCGATCTCGACAAGGCCATGCTTTGGTGGGTAACTTCCTGGCGTCGAAGGAGTGTGAAGAATTGTATGACTATATTTTCGAGGAGACTGCACATGATAATGAGAGACGGATACTCTCTGAGTCAGTTGCTGGTGCTCCGTTATCAAGGATGACCGAGATGATGATTCAGTCAGTTGCCTCTGTCGATTCGTCTGTTGTCCAAGACTGTGAAGGTACCATAGTTGTGGCTGAATCCAAAGGCCTCAATGTGGCTTGGCTACGTGCTAGGTTTGAGAGGGTCAAGGCACTGGGAAACATCTTATTTAAAGAGATATCTTGTGGGAAGGGCAGTTTTCTCTTTCCGTGGCGCTGTGGGAATTTCGTAGATCTACAAGGATATTTGGTGGTGGAGGCGTCTTGTGTCTCCATGAGTGTGGAACCACGAGGATATTGTCAGTGTAATGTGTTTTGTGGCTCCAAGAGTGTGGAGCCACAGGAGTGTCTTGTGGTAGAAGGTGTGGGGCTACTGGAATATTATGAGATGGAAGGTATAGGGTTGCAGGAATACTCTGTGGCGGAAGGTGTTTGAGGGTTTGAAGATTGTGAGGGTCTAGTGAGGTAAATACCTTTAAATCCCGTAATAAGAATCCTGCTTGCACACTGTTTGCTCCAGAGGATCTAAAATATTCATCCAACCTCTGATTTACGTGTTTGACCCCAATTTTCGAAGGGGAGAGACTCGCCCTTTTACTTAGCAGGTCGATATTGGATACGAAGTTGATATTGCTGGTAGATATGCACACAATAATCATCATTATTAGAAATTTTGAGATTCTCAGATTTTACCGTAATGGTGATTGCTCCTTGTCGATGGTTCGAGATGATGAGCCTTTCTAGCATGTTGTGGTAGAACTATAAGCGAATAACGGTTGCATAGAAAGTCTTTCTCGTTCTCCATCCATTGGGGTGTCTTTGAAGTCTTCGTGCTTGAGACGTTCCACTCTGTTATTTTCCTGAATTCGGGTTGTTCCCGAGGGATGTCGGAGATCTGTTGATGACGACCATGAGGTTTGCTTAAACCGTGGTAGGGGTATGAGATTTTCTTTCAAACTTTTCGTGATTAGGGCGTTTTGTTAGTGATGGCTGGGGAGGGGGGGGCATGATACTGCTGGCTTGCTTGGAAAGTGAAGACTTGGTGATGTTGTTACAAGGAGGATTCTGCGAAGGTATGAATCCTGATGTATGTAGATCCTCCAAGGGTTTCTATGGGTGTGTACACGACTTGGTTGTTGAAGTAGCAACATTATTTCTGCTTCTTTGGGAAAGCTATTGCAACAGGGAACCCCTGGTAGCTTTCTCTTGGCTGTGAGTGGTTTCTTTTAATGGCGGATGAGTTAATGCTTGATTGACGACTTCTACTCGAGTAGGTTCTTCCATGACGACGAAGCGTTGTTGTAAAGGCAGGGGCATGTCTGTTGTACTTTACG
This sequence comes from Papaver nudicaule, assembly GCA_023529015.1. NCBI lineage: Eukaryota > Viridiplantae > Streptophyta > Magnoliopsida > Ranunculales > Papaveraceae > Papaver > Papaver nudicaule. Next base: position 10,123 of record JAJJMA010218685.1, on the reverse strand, counting down.
TTTTCCTTTGATAAAATTCCACCATTGATCGAGTCGTGGCAGCCGGCACTCCTACAGTGCTTGGTGTAATGAAGAATTGTTGTGGCGAGGAGTCCCCATCCACGTTCTCTGATATTTCATTGATGTCTTTCCTTGGGCTCAATTTTCTCATGCAGACACATGTTGTTCGTCGGCTTCCTTCAACTTTCTTTTGTGCTGGCTCTTCGGAGATGGTGAAGGCTCGAATAAGTGGAGCATTCTCTTTAGGTGTTGAGAGTTATCGAATCGAGGTAATCCAATTGTTCCATCATTGTCCAGGCGTCTACTAGCTCCAATATTTACTTGAAAATAATGAGTGTGGGGAACCGTCTTAGGTCTCGGTTCTCGCTCTTCTCGTTGTCGTTGCTGCAGATATGCATCTTGAGCTTGAGTCACATTCTTGTTCGGAACCCCTTGAGTTATACTGCGTCGATGTTCCTGTTATCTTGCTTGCTAGCGCATCTCTTGTTATCACGGGGCTTACGAGCTTCCTCAACCCTTAACTGCTTGGATCTTTTTCTAGCAAGGCAGGGACTGTTGTAGTTGATCGCCTTGCGGCTTCGCAGAGCTCAGAGAATGTTTGAAAGCTTCAGGTTCTTTGAGAGTTTTCCAAACACGAACCATTAGGTATGCAACAAATATGTGCTCTCTCTCCTTGATCTTCCAAGGGTTTCTCCTGATCTTGACGAGTAGCAAAGTCGGATTGTTGATTATGCTTTTGTTCAGGCTGCCTTGAGAATCCAAACCCCGGAGTTTCTGGCTGCGATGGTAATTCTGGAAGTCCCCATGTCTCGTCGCCATTCTTTTGGTGATGATGGGGTTGTCCTCCTCTCCGTTGATAAATTCTTTGTCGTCACGGGTACTATGAGTTTCTTCGTTCTTCAGGGGTTCCTCCCTTCCTGGTGGTTGTGGCGTCGTGTCTCGTGGCGTCGTGACTTGTGGCGCCATGAATCGTTGCGTCGTGACTTGTGTTACGGTCCGCTGGTGCAGTTGTGCGCTTTGGGTGTGTTACCTCTGTAGCTGGACTCTTTCTTTTACTCCCTTTGCTGATAACGCTCATGGATGGTAAGGTTTTATTGTAGAACTTGTTGATCAATCTTATGCTACGGGTATCACGAGCCTCTTCGCTCCCTAGGGGTTTGGCCCTCTCTTAGTTGCACAGGTGCAGCCGTGGCAGATCTTTTGCAGCTTCACGGAGTTCAGCGGACGTCTGAAATTGAAGATTCAAGCATAGGTACTCCTGGAAAGGTAGAGCTTTTGTGCACCATACGAACACGGGGCGACGATGGTAGACAGGCGACGTCGACGTCGTCTCCCCTCTTCAGTTTTGCAGTAGTCTGTCTAAATCGTCAATAGTGACATGTCTGGGTCACGATTCTTTTTTGTTGAGGCTTCATTGGAGTAGATGTCGTTTAGTCATCCCAGATGTGGATCACAGTGGTGTTTGTACCAGCAGCAGTTCTGGGAGTCTCTTTGGCTTGTGAACTTGATGATGGCTCCATAGTTATGAGTTTCGAGACAAGACAAGACCAAAACTTGGGTAGCGATAAATTGAGTTGGTCTTCTATAAGATCGTCTCGCTGTTTGGATAATCTCCCACGGTTGGCGTCTTTGGCACTTCCTTTTCCTTTAAGGTGGTAGCATTGATTCTAATCGAATAAGAGGAGTTACTATAAGGCGTGCTAACTGGATCTGCAGGAGTTGTTGGGATGGCAGGAGCCGCTGAAACGACAGGGATTACAGAAGTGACGTTAGGAGTAGTTGGAGTCGGCGTGGCGATGGGTGCGACGGGGTTTGATGAGACGGTAGGTGTTATAGGGAAGCATCGTGGGTGGTCTGGATGCTGGGCACGACGCTGAATGTGGGTGGATTGGTAGGTGTTGCGCTTGAAGTTGGAGCGGCTTCAGTTGAAGAGTTGGGATGTTGTTGTCTGACCTTGTCCCGAGTTCAACCATTTTTAAGAAAATCTTTTGAAACCGAGAGATTGATCTCCCACTGTGGTCGCCAAATGTTTTTACCTGAAAAACATATGTACCGTCTCTGGGTACTTTCGTAGTGCTCGAGATCAAAATTGAACAAGACAAGCCTAAACCAAGTCAATGGTCGTTCAAGTCTTGCTTCGGTCACGGAGAGGATGAGGTTGATCTAGGCAGGAAAACAGTGGAAGAAACTTGAGATCAGGTTGGAAGGGTGCGTTTCTGGGTGTAAAGTTCAAGATTTCCGTCGTGAATATGACTAGAAATCTCCAAGGTTGTGAATGTTTTGAAATGCTCAGGTGGTTTCTCTGAGGTTCCGCTGTTTTTCAAGTATTCTGGTTGTTCTGTCGTGTTCCGCCTTGGAAGATAGAGGAAGCCTCTATTTATAGTATGAACTCACACTGATCTCACGATAGAGAAGGTGAGAGTCGTGGAAGAGTGGAGGAGTGGAGAACATGAGTTGGTTTCTGTAACTGCTAGAGTTGTGTAGAACATGCCCACTCTGCGCCATTTCTGTATAACTGCCCATCATCTCTATCAGTTTCTTCCTAACTGTCGTAGACCACCAGACCAATACCCCTAAAGTTATCCCCCCGTGTGATATTTTGATATCTCGTGTAGAATTGTGTACAATGCTGTTTTGAGTTACAAATGTGTGTGGATGTGACTTATGGCCTTGAGTGTGGCGCCGTGGCTTTAACCAAGGCTGGACGGATGAGGAATACATAATTCCATGCCCTTGGTCTTTGGCCAGGGTCTAATATAAGATGGCGTGATGGCCAGTGCATGGCGCCATGGGATGCTATAATGGCCTTGGCCTTTTGGCCAAGACCTATGGAATACGAGTGATAGTCATGGTGCCCTGGTATGCGAGCAATAGGTATGGCGCCATGATGGGATGCGAGTGTTTAGCCTTGGCCTTTGGCCAAAGCCTGTGCATGGCGCCCTGAGATGTGGTAAGTGACCTTGGCCTTTGGCCAAGGCCTAGTGTATGATGCCATGAATGGCACGATGTTTTTCCATTCTGGCCAGGGTCTATGCCTTCAGCCAGAACGAGTTTCGTGTCCATGGCCCTGCTTGGTCCATGGCTCTTTACGTACTTAGTCATGATCTCTGTGACTATAGTGTTTTACACTGCGCTGTTTTTTAGCGATGGCGCATTAGGTGACATGTTTAGGCACTTTGAGCTGCTTTGCATATTACTCAAAGTAATGACCTGTTTAGGTGCATTTAAGATGTTTCAGCTGTTCGTGCTCAGGAAGCTCTGGTCAGTGCCTAGAGTCGTGATTCATCTGAGGCTTTCATTAAGACTCAAGAATTGAGTCATATTTCAAGAGGAAATTCGTCTCTTTCAATCTTCCACTATGGCACCAGTGAGTAATTTAGCTCTTATGTTGAGAAATTCGAGGCTATGCGATATCAAAAAATTGGTGGCTTTGTGTATAGTTGGGTATTTTGGCTCTTGTGCAATGATGTTATTCTCTCCGCTCGGAAGCTATAAGAAAGAACTCATTGAGTGCATATTCAGCTTGCAGAACGGGTTCCATTCTGAGCTATAGAGGTTTGCCTGAATAAGCAACCATCTCTTGGCGAGATATAATAGAGGGACATTTTACATCTCTACCCCTATTTGATTTTTTACCATCTACAACTGGAGAATGTTTGAAAGATTCGAATGATCTTCGAACGCAATGGCTGACTCCCGAGCAACATTTAGCCTTTCTTCAAATGGTGATTGAATGCCTCAGCTTTATTGCCTTCTTACTGAGTGGTTGTTGATGCTGACCCTTCAGTTTCTTCTTTACAGGACTATTATCACAAGGTGTATTTGCTAAATTACTCGTACAAAAGGCATGAGGATGCCTTTTAGTATGAAAAGGAGTTCATCAAAATGAAGACTGAGCTGGCTGCCTAAAGACATCGATTCTCAATCGATCGTGCTAAGCTTAAAGGTATGCTTCTGCTTTCTTTCATTTTCATATATTTTTTTGGTGGCTCCTGAACTCTTTTTATGAATGTAAAAAGGGGAATTGAGTGAAGAGAAGGAAAATCTTCATCTAACTTAGCCCTTGATACCTATTTTCCAGCAAGCCGTCAACATACCAATGTGACCTATGATCTGGATAAGAAGTATCGAGATCAGATAAATCGTGCTATAAAAGACCGTTCTGATGCCAGGGATGATCGAGATTATCATCGAAATAAAATTGAAGTTGCCGAAGGTAACCTTGAGCAGGAGAAAGAGAGGAATCGAAGGTTATTACAGGAAATGCGTCAGTATGAACTCGATATTGATCTCTTGACTAAAGAGCGAGATGACGCTCGAAGGGATCAGAATATTCGTGCATCTGGTCGAGTTTTGACTGATAATTAGATAAACAGGTTCTGAATTTGAAACATCAAAATACTGCTCTCAAGAAAACGAATTTAGAGTTGTCAGAAGTGAATGAAGGTTTGAAAAAACGGTATAATGAAGCTAACCTAAATCTTGCCAAGGCTCAATCTTCGAAAGAGCATTTTTCGAAGATTGTTAATGAATATCGAATTGAGTTAGCTCGATTAGGATGGAATCTTAAGGTGGATAGTAGAAAGAGGGTTTCAAAACCCCATTTTTCCAATGAAGAGGAGCTTTCTATTGTACGGTTTTGTGCTTTTCCTGAATGGCGAGCTAATCTTTCCCTTCCTCTGTTGCAGGTATCGAGCTTGATTTGAAGCATAAGCTGGTGCAAACTGAATAGGGATACTGCCTCTGCTCAGTTGATTGACTAACGAGCATAGTAACCGTATCAGGGTTGATGATAGCTTGAGAAAAAACATTAATGCCCTTGTTCTTGTCCAACCTCAACTTGAGATGGGTGATACTTTGGTGGAGTTGCTTGAAAATTCGTAGATGACCAATGTTCTTTTAAGGAATAAGGCAAAACACAGTCAAGACCTGTTTAGGCATATTCGAGTTGAACATGCTGATTATGGGGCTTTAGGTGCAGATGACTCTGATATGGAGCTTGAAGGTGACGAGAGGTTGCTTCTTGATGAAGAGTTTCTCAAGTACATCAAAAGTCGACTTGGTCCCAAAGTAGTAAAGAAAGATGAGTCCGAAGAAGATGATTCGGATGCTGATGAGGATTCCAAAAGTGATTCAGGTTGTAACGAGGGAAGTGCTGGAGGCATCCCTAAGGGTAATGTCGAAGGTGATGTCGAAATGACCAGCGAGAGTAGTCTTATTAGTGAAGGTGTGGGTACTACGACGGATCTCTAGTAGGGGAGAATGTGACAATAACTCTGGCATCAAAAGGGAAAAAGGTGGTGGTGGATACAGTTGTTGGTTTAAGCAGTGCCTTGGTCGAAACTGTTTCTTCTTCTGTTGGAACGAGCAATGCACCTGCGGAGAAGGATACTGCCCTTGATTCTAAAGATCCCGAAGGATAGACTTAGTCATTTTCCGAATAGATGTCTTAGATTTTTTGTAGACGGCATTTCTGATGTTAGCCTTGGTGTTTTGTATGTTAAATACCTGCAATGAAAGAACTTTTGTTTTTTGCTTTCTTGGATTCAAGTTGAAATGTGATCAAATACACACTTTTCCTTTTATTTTCATTTTAGGCTCCTAGATGGGTTGCTTAGAGTGCAATTCTAGGGCTTACTTCGACATATGAGACAGAAAACCAAAACTAGTGGGGGCTGCGGATCACCTTTCCCATAGGCCTTTTGTTACTTGCCTTGCCTCAAACCGGCTTAGGATATCGAAGTTGTAGATACCTGGTTTGCCTGAATGCTTAGGAGGCTTATGGTAGGCATCAAAGATACCTGGTTTGCCTAAGTAGAGCGTGATGCTTATGGTAGGCATCGAATTCAACATTGATAGTTCAAGTAACACTATGGAGGAGTGTCGATCAAAGCTGGATCTTAGACATGGTACTGTACTCCTGTCGCGGCCTCGAATTCAACTCTTCGATTCTCGTTCGCACCTCCTCAGGGTGATATTTAATTTTGAAGGAGGTTCCCTCAGCTGGCGTAACTCACTTTCCATTCCCGTGAATGTAAACGAGTTAGCCGCCTCGGGGTTCCGTCCACCCCTATTGGTGGGCGTTCATCCCATATATCATCCCCGCGATGCCTCGTCGAGGAGGTTTCATAGATCGCATGGTAGTGGGTCCAAGTGCCTCTAGCTTATGTAGCTTCGATGCAAAGTACCCACCGCTAACGGGGTGTCTTGTGGGTAGAGTAATGTGTTGTGTAGTTCACATGGCCCTTGTGACTACATCGACCTCGTCTTTGTGCCTAGTCTGGTAGGTCTTTGTAATGCCTAGTATGGTAGGTCTTACATTTATTATTTATGTGCCCAGTCTGGTGGGATTTTGTAGATATGCCTAGTCAGGTAGGACTATGCCCATTCAAGTGGGTTTGGAGAATGCGTTGAGACGTAACAGATCAAGTTGTTTGTTTTTATTTATTTCCCTAATATCGGCACCGAAGTGCCTCGAATACATCCGATATCCAAATAAGGCGCTTTAGGTGCTTTCCTTAAACCAGAAAATTCATGTGTTCTCCCTTGTGATTAAGTAAACTATATTTATCATTCCCCACTGCTCGCTCGATGATATATGGACCTGTCCAAGTAGTCTCTGACTTCTCTTCCGAAGTTCGTTGTATTTTTGTAGGTGGTATACTTTCCTCAATGATGTTTTTATTTGATTTTTGTTGATTTGGTGATATATTGTTTTCCCTAAATAATGCATCGACTTCGATGCTACTTCGCGTGTCATTTCTTTTCGCTACCATAAATTGTTCTATGTCTTTGTCTCCAGGCTCCCTTTCTCGCTTTGTAGACCCTATTTTTATTTGTGTGACCGGTTTTGGCTTCTTTATAGGGCTACAGTTCTTTGGTTGTTATGCCCTCGAAGTTGTTGTCATCCCCGCTTCCCACATCGGCGATGAACTCCTGAATGTTAGCTTCTGTGTACTTTGGTTATTTGCTTCGATTCCCTTGACATGCCTTCGATCCTTCCCTTTGACGAATGTCAATTTCATTAAGTACGAGCTTCAGACGAGTTTCCCATTATTTCTGCAATCCCATTGGGTTTTGGGAATCGAATACGTCGATGGAGCGTTGATGCCATTCCCATAAGTCCATGAAGCCATGGCTTTCCTATAATAGTTGTGTATGGAGAATCAATGTCAACTACACAAAATGGTGTGAGGAGCTGAAGATCTTTCACATACACACTCATAGGTAGCTCTCCCCTAGGCAACGATGATACTAATCCCAAAAAAAAAAATCGACGGAACTTCCCGGGTCTACAAGCACTCTGGGCATAGAAATTTTCCTAATGTTTAGAGTTATTAGATGGGGATCGTTATGTGCCCTCCACAATCTGGAATGTCCTCAGCAAAAAAGAACACCGGCCGGCTTCTTCTGCCATTCCTCCAATGATTTCTTTACTGCCACGCTCATATTTCTTTTCCTTCGAGGTCTCGCTTGCGAATCTTGTCGGTAATGCTGCTATGAAAACTATACTCAGTGATCTCAGAGTGCACTATCGAATTGAAGTCATCAAACCTAGAGATGTCTCGATCTATTTTGATTTCGAATGCCTGGTGCTTCTTTACTTCTTGATGTTGCGGATGTTGTTGGGGTGGATTTGGCAATCCGAGGAGGTGGTTAAATTTTCCTTTGATATGAAATAATATACCTGATCTTGTGTTGTTATGCATTGTTATGTGGGATGACCATAGAACTTGTGGAATACGCAATAGTCCTTTGAATTTCTTCCTCCTGGAGGCTGGTTTCCTCTGCTTCTGGTAGCGAATCTCACTTGCCGATTCATATTCTTCGATACATCTAAAGGCTACTTCCAATGGTACACCCACCTTCTGGAGCTTCCTGTCTTGGAACGGGGGGAACCCTGGCCTCATTTCTCCAAACCTTCTGTTTTGATAACCTCTCCCTTCGTATCCTCGACGAGAATCGTTGCCCCTGGCTTCGTTGTAGCCCCCGTTGTTATATCTCCGATTGCCGCTATATCTTCCATCTCAAAACTTTCCTTCGCTTCCATATCAGCCTCCATCATTTTGCCTTTCTCTTTTGGATGACTCCCCTACTTGATTGTCACCTGGTTGGTCTTGTTTTGATCCAAATAGTACATTTTTGAAAGGTTCCCCATATCTTTTGATTTCTTCTCGTTCTTCCAACGAAAGATTGATGATCGGATATATTTGCTTCGACATGCTTTCCCTCCCTTGGGCTGCATGTTCTTTGATTTCGTCTAACGCGATGCGCTCTCACTGGTACTTTCTCAAATCCTTTAGTGTCTCGATGTTCTTTGAAAACAGCTTGTCATATAATGGATCCAATGCATTTAGGAAAGCTCGAACTTTTTTCTTTTCGGTGGCACCGTTTCCTACCTCGACACACTGTGTCGTCCATCTATCTGTGAGGCTCTTAGTAGACTCCTTGCTCCTTACCTTGATGCTGAATAATTTTTCTACCCCAGGCTTTGATGAGTTGTTGTAAAGGAAGTGTTGTAAGAAAATCCTCGCTAAATCCTCGAAGGAAGCTATCGAGCATACCTGCAAGTTGTTGTACCAAGCTAATGCCTCACCTTTCAAACTGGATGGAAGATACTTGCAGAGTACCTCATCTTTATCTGCCCATGCCAAAAACAATCGTTAATACATCTTTACATGGTATGTTGCGTCACCGCTTCCGTCGAAGATGGAGTTGAAAATTGGCATCGTGCACTTGATTGGAATTGGCTTGTTTAGAAGTTCGTAGCTGAAGGGTGATCGATGCACCTCACTAATTGCCTGTTTTAGTTTTAAATTTACTGCTGGTCCTGCCTTGCTATCGAGGAGTTCAGCTTGCATTGCCTTAATTTCATCCATCATAAATTTTTGCATGGCAGCGGCTTCTGCATCTCTTCTTATACCAGGTGTATTTTATTGCCCTTCGAATGTATGTTGGGTTCGGGACGATGATTCGACGTTTCCCCTTTCTAAGTGGACTAATTTTTAGTGTGCGAATTTGCCTTTGTATGAGTATGACTTCTCGATTGGTGAATGATGTCTTGACTGCGAAATTTCGTTTGGACTAGAGTTCCCCTCGTTGTTTCTTTTGTAATTCGATGTTGATTTTTCGGCTGCTTTCCTTTTGGCTTCGAACAACTTTAATTTGGTTTCATATTTTTCGAGTGCCTTGAATTTCTCAGCTCTTTTCGTTTGTTCCTATGTTGGTTGATCTAGCTGCCGCACACTGTCTGATTTGTTTCCCTTCGTTTCTTCCATGGCTTCACCATTTTATTTTTCTGGATAAGCTTTCCCTTCTGGTCCCAGATCTTGGATAAACACGTTTTCGTCTGCCCTATGTTCCTTGTGTTGAATTGTGCTTGTTATTTCCGGTGAGATTCCTTTGCTGACAGACTGCCTTCCGTTGTGTTGCCTCGATGAACCCATTCCTTGCCTCGGTATCTGATTGGACTTTGATGCCATGGTTTTTTATAGTGACCTGCAAAAAGTAACCGACAAGTGAGGTCCAGTATATCTACCTCTGTGTTCTACAAGTCTGACATATATAATTTTGGTTATAACCGATTCTGACAAACGAGATTTTAGGGTGATCTTGTGTATTTGTATGATCCAATAGGATTCCTAGAATTTTTGACATGAAGACTTTTATGTTGGTTGTTCTGAATATTCTTCGATTTTCTCAGATCTGCCTATCAAAACTGAAATTCTTGGAAATCTACCATAACTAACTTTCCATAACTGTATAAGTTCATGCGAAAAAGGAATTCCTAACTTTCTTAGAATATTTCTTTAAAGAGAAACCCTAAAATGACTTGACGAGCTCCTTTTAGCGAAACAAGGTAGAAAAAACCCTTAGGGTATTTAATGGAAAATTTTATTTTCTCACAAAGATTTTAGAACAACCATTAAACCTGTTTTTCCTAAGATCTGTGATGATATTTGTCAAAAACGTTATGGATCTTGGGAGATCTTGTTTTCCAAAGCTTGTATTCCTTGAAAACTTCGATCTATATATGTGATAATTTGCTCGAATTTCCTTAGTATTCTAAAGCTCAAGATCTTTAGATACATAAGGTTGTGGAGCTATCTTGAACATGTAAAAA
>JAJJMA010218679.1:0-10650 GCA_023529015.1 Papaver nudicaule | reverse complement strand
CCCCCCCCCCCCCCCAGACTTCCTTCAAGGTTCCAGTTTCAGTATTGTAACAAGATAATTGTTGGCAGTCCCATAACAAGATGTTCTTGTGACTTCCGAAGGCCAACGGCCTAAACGCCGGCGATATGACGTCTGGCTTTTGCAACAAAATGCTCGCCTCGCGTTCCCAAGTGACCTCGGGATGTTTCTTGATCCAAAAATCAATCCTGAACATTTCATTGTAAAAGTCATTATGTTTGCAGTAAACGCAAAGAGTACTTCCAAACAGCATCATTCCAACTTCTGGGTGATCATCCAAATAAAACCTTTCAGGGACCTGATTGTATGGTGGTTCCGTATGTAACTGAAATTCCTCAGTATGCAAATCGAAGGATATTAATCTGTTTACAGATCCATAAGTGTGGTCAGAATGATCAAACCAAAAAATACACCCATTTGCATATAAACCAGATTCCATGAATACATACGGTATTTGTGTGATGACCCTCCATCCCCTCTTGTCGCCTAGAGTGAATATTCCACTGAGCCTTCAGCATCAATTCTAATTACCTTATACTGACCGGTAACTTCACAATAGCCGAAACCTCCTATTACATCTCTGCCATAAATTCGTGGTCCTCTACGTGGCCGCGAGTCTCTTTCTGGAAGAACGAGGGACTCACCTGTTGCTGGATTCATAAGTAATATAGGATCTTGTGCGCAGTCGTGAAAATTATATAGACACACAAGACCGTTGCAAGATCCAACTATTGGGTTTAAAGTAAACTTGGTACTTCCACTAACCGGGTGATTTTTGAAATTGTTCGCCATTAATGTTGAGTAGTCTTCTTCTCGTAGTCGTTGTCTGTAGAAGAGGTGTGTAACATCATCTCCTCCATAGTACTCTGATGAAGCCGAGATAAGTAGACCAGTTTTTCTTCCGCCAAGGATGGTCTTCCATTGTTTGCATACCAATTTGCTGTGAGACACACTCTCTGTTGTAGGAAGACGTACTAAAATCTTTGTAGTTAAATCCTCTGGTAATTTATCCATTAAATCCTCTGGTAATTTATCCATTGATGTTAGTGTTGAATAATGGGATAAGGATATTTAGGATTATTGTGTAGATTACTGAACTTATATAGACATCCAATATACACGTCTGTTCAGACAAATGCACAGGTGCAAATGCATGTACCCTTTCGGAAAAGAATAAACACGGCTGTTCAGATTGTCAACGGATTTTGTGAATCGTTATGAACATTTTCTACCAAAATGTTAACGGAATTTCAAGAGATGAGAGTCTCATGGAAGAGACGCCTCATTGGAAATGTAGTTCATGCGTGCGTGTGTGCGTTATGTTAGTGTACGTGTTCAACAGTATGTGCGTTATGTTGAAATAACAACCTACACGATACACACATGTGCACAGCACAAACATTACACACATGCGTAGCTAACACACTTCAAGAAGGCTAACCCTGGGCCTTGAGCCTGGTCTTAGGATTCCTCTAAAATTAGTCACTACTAGGCTTGAGAAAATTCTATCATGGGCTGTATCCTTAACTTAAGCCCATCATTAAGGTGTGAGATTAAATGAGCTTATGGAGTGGGGGGCCTAACAATGGGCTTGAGACTGGTTCAGCCCTTCATAAGTCCGCGTGTAGGACTTCTCTCTGTTGCATGGGCTATCTTGTAAAAGAGCCTATGGACTGGGGAAACTGACCCGGTCCACAAAAGTCCATTATTCTTGTCACGCATCCAAAGTAAGATATCTCACGTGGTTTTATATCTATCAAACGCCACGTTAAATCCTATCGACCTCGTGTGGCTATTTATGCGCCACTTTAACCATTCCATGGCGTGACAAAGTTGGCGTGGCTGTTTACCAGCTCATAAACAGACACGTTAGAATGGGATCGTGTGACCTTTGATTTGGTCAACGGACACGAGCAATAACGACCAGAAGAAATGCGTGGCCTTTTTTTTGGTAGGTGACATTCTTTGTCACGCGATAAGGGCGAGCGTGTTTTTTTGTTAAGAACGGTCACACGAAAGGCAATTTTTCACGCGGCTGTTATAGCTAGCGTGACCTTTTACAAGATATGTCGCGTTGCAAAAGACCCAGATTCTACTAGTGATTTTAGCTTGATCCTGGGAAATTGCAACTCGAGCTAAACTCGCCAAACGAGCTTCCAATTCATCGTTGATGTGAGGGATCTCTCTTACAACTGTGGTGGATGTAACTTCATCACCGACACGAGAAGAACTATGGGATTCGTTGTCAGTCATCTTGATCTTCCAGTCTACAGAATACTGTGTTTATGGGAGAGGAAGAACAAACTCAAGAGAAGAAAGGCAAGTTTCACAAAACATTTTTTTTTTTTTGCGTGAAGATATATATCACGCACGGTTTTGGGAGGATCCTAACCTGATTAGGACTCTCTGGATGTTGCTTGAGCAGGCTTGGTCTATAGGCCCTGTTTGGATTTCATGTTCGTGGATAAGGCTTCTATGCGGATGCGGCTGGTCCATCAACTTATGCTCACCCTGGAACACTCACGGTTCCATGATGCGCAGGGGACTTAATGTTGATGGTGGTTTTTGGCGACGAGGTCACATGAGTAATTTCGCATCAATTTCTGGCATCCTGGAATAACTCGAGACAAGGTACGAATTTATTTTTACAATAGGGATAAGATAAGATATTTAATTACCCTTAGCTGTATTTTGATATCTCGCGACCCTAGCCTATTAGCATGGTCCATATCCCTAGCCTACATGTAAAAATACCTATGCATGCACATTAGCCTAGCTTGTACTTGAGCCACCCTCTTTGGAGGCCCACGCCATCTCCTTGGCCTAGCCTTGGATGCCCACGCCATTACCTTGGCCTAGCCTTTGGGTATCTACGCCATTACCCTGGCCAAGCCTTGGATATCCATGGCCACTCCTTGGCCTGATTTTGGATATCCACGCCATCCTTGCCTTTAGCCTTTGGATATCCACGTCCATTAGCTTGCCTTGGCTTTTGGATGCTCACGGCCACTCCTTGGCCTGATTTTGGATATCCACGCCGTCCCTGCCTTAGCCTTTGGATATCCACGCCATTAGCTTGCCCTAACCTTGGATATCCACGTCCATTAGCTTGCCTTGGCTTTTGGATGCCCACGGCCACTCCTTACCTTAGCTTTTGGATACCCACGACTATCCCCTAGCTTTATCTTTGGATGCCCACGGCATCACCCTTGCTTAACTTCTTGGGGGCCTTGCGCCATCCCTTGCTTGGTCTTTGGATGCCCACGCATCTCCCTTGCTTAGTTTTTGGATGCCCACGGCATCCCCTCGCCTAATCTCTTGGACGCCCACGGCCATGCCCTAGCTTACTCTTTGGAGCCCCATGGTCATGCCTTGGCCAAACTCTTGGAGGCCCAAGGCCATGCCTTGGACAAAGATTTGGAGGCCTCATGAACATGCTTAGCCTAATTTATGGGGGCCTTATGACTTTCCCTCGCTTAATTTTGTGGAGGCCTTGTGGCTTTCTCTCGCTTGTACTCATGGAGGCTCATGGCCATTCTCTCTCTCACGGCTATCCTTGCCCTCTTAGAGCTAGAGTATATCTTTCCCTAGCCTCCCCTCTATTTATGGATCATGCTGATCCAAGTCCTAGAGGATTATGGACTTTATTGAGTCCATAATACTCTAGTTTCCTAATCAAATTTGGAAATCTGGCAGATTACGAATTTCCTTGAACGACGATTTTTACAGCCCAATCCGTGAACAATTAGGGGGTGCTTCCTTCACGAAAGTTTTTTCTCTGTGAGTTCCCTATAACATACTAAAATTTCGGTATTTTACCGAATATAGGCTGGCCTGGGTGATTTTATGAATGGACGACGTGCAAGCTGTCTAGAAATCTGAAAATAACGTAATGTTATGGCTTATCCTTTTACATCCTATATCTAACTTCCTAATAGGATTATTATGCTGTGTAACATGGCTTATTATTATTATGGCCTATCTTTAGGTCTTGGATTGGCAATGCTTATGCATTCTTGATGATGGCTACGCTGTGATATCATCATTCGTCTGTTTTCCTGATTATGGACTTGCTTCTATAAATCAGTGTTATAATTCTTAATCATGGCTTATGGCTATGACTTATATTATTTTGTACATTCATATGTCTTCATTACTCAGAGAATTGGTGCATTACATTCCACAAACCAATTTCTCATATTTATGGCAAATCGAAAGTCGTATATACTTGACTATTGCCATAGAGAGTTGCTGAAATCCTCTCAGTCTAAATGGCGGTTGCATAGCTCAATCCTTAGACTTATCTTATCAGTCTAAATGGAGGTTGCATAGCTCAATCCTTAGACTTATCTCATTGGTTTAAATGGTGATTGCCCGGGTCAATCCTTAGACCAAATCTAAAAGAGATATACAAGCTTATCGCTAAATCTCTATTTTATTGCAAAGTCCTGAGTTTACCAGTAATTGGTACGACTTGCACCTAGTCATCTTTGACTTAACAAATATTTAACAAATCTTACGAGAAACAAGATTAGTTACATGGGGAATATTCTTTAGGGTTTTGGTTTGGCGGTCTACGACACGTGTGATTGCAACGTCTCAATCACTCAACGGGAAAGACACTAAGTCGTGTGAACGTTGCTGGAAAGATGGGATAAGATAGTGGGTTGTTAGTCTTCCCTATTATTAGGCGCAAGACTCTTAACAACTGACCCCACTCACTCCTCACTCCCACTCTTCCACTTCTTCCACTTCTTACGAGATCAGTTGGAATTCTATTGCTATAAATAGGTCACTCGACCAGTTTGGAAACAACAACAACACGAACAGACAAGTTCAACAGTTTAATTCAGTGCAAGTATAATCAATCTGTCTTATCGATAATTGATTAACTCTTCTCATTCAGCATTCAATATCTAGTGAGAACTGAATATCCATTCTTTTTTAGCAATTTAATCATCAACATCACATAAATTATAGCAATTCTCTGATCTCATCTTTCTCTGCTTCCCTCCCTAAACCAACCCTATATCCCCTTCTTGTAACTGAAGCAATACTCGAATGGCCATTTCTTGGTTTAGGCGAGTCTTGTTCGATCTTGACCTCTCGAATACCATTACAACTTCTTATTACATCATCACACTTCACACTTTACCCCTCAGATTCTCTTTATTATTTTACACCTAAAACAGTAGTCCAAAAGGACTTCGAGATGACGACCAACCTTTATGCAAGGATACACAGATGTGTAGAGGATTGGAATTGTATCTTTCAAAAGGTCATCTATTTATAGTGATCATCAAGGAAGGCTTTGCTTAAAAGTTAAGCAACCTTGAGTAGGGCTCAAGCAAGTTCCGGATCTAATAAGTCCATAGCTTGAATACCCATTCTCAATGTTCTTCTAACTTTGGACAAGGCCAATAGTTAAAGAAGACTCAACCTTGATTGAAGTTTTGCAACTTCTGGTCCAAAACATGTTGAACGTTGCATGGATTAAGTCGTTGAATTCCATGGGCTAAGTAATGACAAGTCCGAGAACTAATCATTCCAAAACCGAAAACTTCATATAATGAAAGTTGGAAGTTTTTCATTGCTTATGTGTACGCGTTCACAGAGCTGTCAATTGGAGTTCAGGAAAAACCGTGAACTCGTATGTACGCGTTCATACAGACTCGCTCGTTCTCAGGAATGCCTTATGCAACATATGTACGCGTTCATGAACGCGTTCACCGTTGAGGTTATTTCATGAGACAATTCAACCTACTCTACCTATACATATTATCCGGTTGTGACAAATGTAAAGACGAAGAATCCTAGAATACCTTCGGATTTCATAAACAACATCATAGACTATTGATGTGATAGAATGATAAGTACGAAATATGGAAAGGAAAAACCTTTATAACCTTTAGCGAGGACGTTATGATTTATCAAGTAGTAAGCTCCGGTCTTCATCTTCAATGGTCTTCGTCTCGATTACCTAAAACCATCCTAGTCCGAGTTGTAGAGTAAACTTATCAAGGATTGTGTTTTTGTCATCTAAACTTGACAACTGACTTGAGATAGCAATATGAGTGGGTTCAACCGAGCAATGCTCTAACAAAAACATCACATGGGGAGATAACTTTAGGGGTATTGGTCTGGCGGTCTACGGCAGTTAGAAACAAACTGATAGAGATGATATACAGTTACGAGAAAATGGTGCTGAGTGGACACGTTCTACACGACTCTAGCAGTTACAGAGAACAACTCTTGTCTTCCACTCCTCCACTCTTCCACGGCTTCCACTTTCTCTGTCGAGAGATCAGGGTGAGTTCAACACTATAAATAGAGGCTTCCTCTATCTTCCAAGGCAGAACACCACAGAATAACCAGAACATCAGAGCCTCAGAAACCAAATTCTGAGTATTCAATACACTTCTAGCCTTGAAGATTTCTAGTCATACTTACGATGGAAATCTTGAACTCTCGCACCCAGAAACACACATTCTCAACCTGATCTCAAGTTTCTTTCACTGTTTCCCTCCCTAGATCAACCTCTATCCTCTTTGTGACCGAAGCAAGACTTGAACGGCCAATGACTTGGTTAGGCTTGTCTTATTCGATTTTGATCTCGAGCACTGCGAAAGTTCCCAGAGACGGTACAGTGTTTTTCAGGCAAAAACAATCATGAGTAAAGGTATACTAAATCTATGAGTATGTACATATATTTTTAGTTGATTGGGAATGAAATCAATGTTCTAAACATTAAGAAGCAAAACTTATGCATTTGATGCTCAGATCAATCTAAATTCACAAAACCAAATGTATAATGATCCAACCCTCTACCGATATTGTCCCAACTTAGCCACTGCGGTCATAAAAAATGTAAGGACTTTAACATGCACCGCTGCGGTCATCCAACAACAGCTTCCTCGGAGATTAGCCATCCTTAAATTTCTCCCGACCAGGACGCTTAACGGCAGAGTTCGATTTAATTCCAGAGACAGTCATGCTTGAAAAGGTCTCGCTGTTAGCAGTTGCTGGTGATTGCGCTAGTCCTTGGTGTTTGGATTCCTATTCGTTATTGGATTTGCTTTTATTGATGAAGCTTTATCTATTTCCCATTTTTTTTTCTCTCTCTCTTGGAGTAATAGTTACTGGTGATCGCGTTCCTTTTTTTTTCTCTCTCTCTCTAAATATTCAATTTTATTAATCATCGTGGAAAAGAATAGGATTACAAGAGTTAGATGGGAGCCTGGCAACAAGCTGTGCTCCAATCCCTTCTTGCAGGACAACCCCTATCCCATGGAAGAGAAAATCCCCCACTATGACATTCGCATCATGGCTAGCCATATAATTGCACAATCTCTTCAGAAACTCCACGGTATCACTACCCAACTCCCCTAAAGTGGAAAAAGCCAGCACGCCAAGACCAAAACCTTGAGATGTACACTTCTATAAATATTTGGTTCTTTTCCGAGCGACATCATCATCAACTGCCTTGCCAGGAACAAAGGTGTGTCCCCCACCGCTTATGAAAGGAGAAACAATCGTGATATCCATACACACATCGTGTCCATTGTCCCAGTTGTACACTAATATCTCCGCAGGTCTCAAAGCCAAGCTGGTATCTGATATAAATCCCAAATCCACCTCTTTCCTAGCTGGAACACCTGCACGATAACAAATGTCGGCAAAGGTGTCACGAACCAGGTCATGTCTATACTTGAGCCCAAACCCCATGCGAGCAGTGAAAAGAAAGATCTCCAAAAATATCCATCTCCCTGCCACAACTGGAGCATATGTCACCTTCTTCGAACAGAGGAATCCCAAGTCTATAGCGCAAGATAGCTCTAAAATGTCGAGGCCCAATTTTTTGATTAAGCCCATCAATCAGAATGGCCAACAAATAGTCTTGTGCATGTTTGATCCTGTTACTCTGCCACAGTGCTGAATCACGCTCCGTCAAAACAAACCGATTAGGTAAATCTTTCTTCATTGCATCAAAGTATTTGATTGCCAAAGAACTCATAGAATGGGGGGCAATGTGATCAATGCATAATGAAGAAGTCTCATTACCACATACCTGTTTGTATAGAGTAAGTGCACGCTCAAAACTTGGGCTCAAACCAGACACACCAGAATGCCTCAAAATATTCTCCTATTGAGCCTTCGTCTGGAAACAAGATGCTAGATAGTAATATTGCATGGTATAAACCCCTAGGCCACCATACTTGATGGGAAGTGTCGCAAGCCTTTGCTGAAGGAGACCAAAGCCCGGACCATCACCTGTGACCAGATATCTGAGAAACTGTAGGAGATGATTATCAAAAATCACCTGTGCCTCACCCCAAGTGTTCAGGCTTAGTCGTTCGCATATCAAAAGTATAATCTTGAGACACCAGAACAATTCTTCAGCAATAAAAGCTCACCCTGTGGATCTTCGAGCTTTTGTATAGCACCGATCAAGCCCGTGGTCTTATGTACTATGTTAACCACCACGTTCTTCCAAAACTTGGGGTTCAGACTAACAGGTCCTCCCAACAGCTTAACCCCCTCCGCTGGCCGGCATATGCGAGACGGGAAAACGCCCACAACAAAACCTCTGCTATCAATTGTAGGCCAGAAAAGTTCGATCTTCGAGACAGTATGATGCAAACCCAAAGAAGCACCTTCTTGCTGAATAATATCCAAGGCTTTGGCCACCATCAATGTGTCCCCAATCAAGGTCCCATCATCTAAATACCATGCATGTAGGTCCAAGGAACATGAATCCGCAATTTTATGTATCAAGGGGTGTAGAGTTAAAGCAAATAACATAGGACCGAGAGGATCCCCCTGTTGTACTCCCTAAGCCGACAAAAGAGTCTTGTCCATGTAATATAATCTAGCAGGATCCGCATAATAAAACTCTACCCACAAAGAGATGGAAGGACAGTGATTCTTTACCTCCGTAATCATTGCAGACCTACTCACAAGATTAAAGGCATTAGGGAAATCAACCAAGAGCATTGACGTAGATGTCGAGTCACTCTTCGCCTCAAAAAGCATGTTAACAGCATGAAGAATGAACTCCGCTCTACAGGGTACCCCCACACCAAACTGAAAGTCACCAAGATAACTCTCCATTTCCTTACCAACATGAGAAACAACAACTTTAGAAACTAAACTTCTCAAAATAGTACCTACAGCAATAAGACGTATATTACCTCCGGGATTGAGCAAGGGAGTTAGGGGAGCTGAAGCTACCAACTTCCCTAAAACCGAAGGACAACCACCTGCAAGCCATATGTTTACGAGCCCGATAATGGATTTAATGAGCTCACCTGACACAACAACATCAGAACCACTCAAAGCATCGACTAGGTGTTGAGCACGAAGACCATCTCTCTCACACGAAGTCCCTCTAGGAAATTTCTTCAACTTGTTCAAAACCAAATCCTTGGATGCAACGAAGGGTGGTTGTGCTAAAGGTTCTGTTGGTATCAAAGGAGGATCTGCATGAGGGTTCTTGACCTGCAGTTCTTCCATCCCTGAATTAGGTGGAGCCACACCATTAAAAGTCAAGGTACGAATGGCAGCTGTGTATAGTCCATTACTTAGCTTCTTATGTAAAAGTCGTATGTTCACTGCTTCTTGATCCTCTTGCGTCTTCTCCTGGTTTTTTCCCTTGTTCTTATGTCGTTCTTCATGCAGAGAAGCTTGCTCCTCCAATGATCTGTGGAGTAAGGTGACACAACCATTGGGTTCAGACCATTTTGCAACGCCAACTGTATAGCCGCATTCTGAATTTTTTTCCTGTTGCCAGATTGCTCTTCCTTACTACTCTCGGGAAAGTAAATTCGAAGAGTGCAAATGGAAAAAGGAGTAGCTGAACCCACAAAGAGATGTCGTTAGGATTATTAATAACCTTCTGAATAGCAGCATTAAATGTCCTGGTGTTGATGGTGGTTTTTGGCGAGGAGGTCACAGGAGTAATTTTGCATCAATTTCTGGCATCCTGGTGTAGATGGTGAGAAATGAGAAAGGGACAAAATTGTCAAAAACACTCTCGAAACCATGTCTTACTAAAGACAGTCGCCTATTCAGGCTCATCTTTATAGCTCAGGGCGCAATCCGTTCCATAAAGCTAAACCCTCTATGAACTCTCTATTATAACTCCGGCGGAGAGGGTAATGTCATAGAGCAGTATCAATGATCTCACCAACATATTAAACCCATCGATCAGCTCAGAGCCAGACCTCGCTTGATGGTACACGGTGAAAGATCAACAGAGACGTATCCTCATGGATTTCCTCTTAAAATACGACTCAATACACGAGTCTTGGTGCAAACCTCAGAAATATCGAAGCTCCAGGCCGGCCCAGAGCTCTCTGAGAAGCATACACCAGCCTAAAAAGGCCTAAGCGGACCCAATCCCAAATTCAGGGTGGTCTAGCACACCATGGATAAGCATGCCATGACTTCAAAACGGGTTGTAGCGTAAGCACGCACACCACGACTAAGGCACAGGATGCCACAAAGCTAAGCTTGGCCAGATGCCATAGCCATAGCGCCATATTCATGGCGCCACAAGGATTATGCCTTAGCCTAAAAGGCCATGGGCCATGGCGCCATATTCATGGCGCCACAAGATTAGTCTTTGGCCAA
>JAJJMA010218635.1:0-12866 GCA_023529015.1 Papaver nudicaule | reverse complement strand
CTGTTAACTCTTCACCATGTACCATATAGTGACCTGGTTCTGATGCCGAGGAATTCGAGGCGATGTCGACATGAAGCAGATTAATGGGTTTAATGTGTTGGTGAGATTATCGGTACTGCACTATGATATCATCCTCTCCACCGGGGGTTATAAGATAGAACTCATAGAGAGTTTGTTCAGCTCGTAGAACGGGTTGCATTCTGAGCTATGGAGATGTGCCTGAATAGGCAATCGCCTCTAAGTTAAGCCTATTTAGAGAGTGTTTTTTTTACAATCTTGTCCCTCTCTCATTTTTCACCATCTACAATAGCATTAAGCCCATCATAGTTTTGCTTAGCGACGAGTGTTTCTACATCAGTATAAACCGCTATGTCTTTGGGAATAGTTTTACCGTCAACTTCAACAGTTGGTGGTGTGCATTCCTTTATGACATAAACCCAAGTTTTGAAGTCTCGGGCTTGCAAAAATGAAGTCATTGCAGTCTTCTACCATAGGTAATTTGTGCCCTCGAACTTTGGTGGTACGTTACAAGCTCTTACGCTTTGATCCATGACTCACAAGCCTAGATAAACACAGACAGTTACGTCTTTAATGTGTTCACCTGCTCTGATACCAATTGAAAAAGGAGGGGTACCGAAATACGACCGACTTTTCGTTTGGGCTCGTGAGTCTTATGGTTAGGTTTGGACGATCTCAAAAATCAATATCCAAACCTAGATAACCAGAGTTGTGATCTAGGAATCAACTCGACAAAGATGAATCTTTGGAGTAAACTCTACGGTTATGGATAACGTACTTCTTATGTTTGCTTTTAATTATTTGTTAGAGTTTATATAATTGCGGAAAGGAAAAGCACACAAGACACTAGAACGTTTTTTTAACGAGGAAACTGCCTTGCAGAAAAACCTCGGGACCTCGTCCAGATTGAACACCACCCAGTACAAACTGACTACAAACGCTAGCCTACTATAAGACTTCGGTCTGGGATGTAGCAGAGACCAACTCAAGCCCTCCAAGCGAATTGGCTACTGTCACACTCCTTACGTCTCTAGATCCCCCACAGATCGTCACGCACTTGATTCCCCCAGCTAACGTCCTTTACAGGCCTAGGAGTTGCTTTGACCGCTGTCAAAGGCTTATGTCAGCAATACTGGCTTTGCAACCTAATTGTTGACGTATGATCTAACTGTCCTCTATCAGTTTATCATACACAAGTTGACTTCCTTCGGATTGCTCCAGGTCATACGGAAATCTACTTCACAAATCAGGGCTGACAAGCAAACCGAGTGCAGCCGTGCGTTGCTACCTCAGTTGTACACGAAGAATCAGTTGTACACGAAGAATCAGTTAAGAAACTTGTACAACCGGAGCTAACTAGGTCTTACAACACCGAGTGCAGTCGTGCATTGCTACCTTTCAACCCTGTGTGTAACGTATCAGTTCTTGAATAGCCGTATAGCAGAAGAGACGGACTATGGAATAGACAAAAACGTGATCAGGTTACCAAGGTTACAGGTTAATCCGATTTCAACCAAATAGGGTCTCAATCTCCTACCTGTGGTTCCCAACTCTCAAGAGAAGTCTTTTATAGTCGTAGGGAGTTCCCAGAGGAGCTGCAACCTATAGAGGATGACTATACCACACCAAGCGTTCACCGAAGTGAAAAGAGTTTACGATCACTTCCCTAAGGACCTTCATGCATGCTTGATGCTTGCGGTATTTGTCCGTAGACACCTCTATTTATAACACTCAATAAGATAGGTTGCTTTGGAATAAAGCAATCAATTACTTGTCCCACAAGTCAAGGAAACCCTAAACTTGCCAACCAAGTAATAGAGATTAATCTCGATTGGAATTCTTTAACATTTATCTGCCAAGTGTTTTGTTAGCTCAAAAACACTTCAAGATAGAAATCCAACAGACCTGAGATAATCTTTATCTTATTGACTCATTGAGGATCGTTAGATGGACCACAAAAGATATTATGTGATATACAAGTCCACCTAAGAGATAAAGGAGTTTAGAGTTTAACCCAAGTGAAATTCTGAAAGAATATTCACTTAATCTGAATACCAGCCAAAGTAACCGAAACCTAGGTTCGCATAGGTTCGCGAAATGTTCAGTCACTTTGGAACTCAGTAGAAATCCGAGTTTCTGGTTTGCGTACTGGTTCGTGAACCGTCCGCCATTCAGATTTGGCCAAACTTGGATTCCGCTGGAAGTTCTGGGCTTAGCCAGGACTTAGACGTGTGTACGTCCTCAGCTGTAATCCATGGACTCTTGCTCAAGAGTACTCCTTTAGATTCACCCATATCCAACTAATGATTTCCAAGCAAACCATTGAAATGGACAAATGGTATCGAATCTATCTCATTCATTCTTGTACTCATAGCATTTGTGGGAACAAATACTAGTCATGACACAAGGCCATGTTAGACAAGAATACGATCTCAATCGCTATGATCACTACTAAAGTAGTGACTATATTTCGAAAGAATATAGAAAGTAGAATAGAAGAATTTCCATAAAGTCATAACTCCTACTAACCTTTTGTCGATGAAGAATAATTGATGTCTTCTTTGTCTTCACAGTCTTCGTCTTCAAGGTTTCTACTACTTTGTCTATATCCCAATTCTGAAATCTAAACTCTAGTAGGCTAAATCAAGAATTGAGTTTTGACACCTAAAACTGACAACTAGCTTGCATACCAACGCTAGTGGATTTGACCGGATAATGTCCTAACAGACTAGAAGCCACCGCAAGAAGATGTAAGGCAGCCTATGCCAGTGGAGTTTTCTTTGTTATTTTTCTCTTTTCTTAGCCATTTTCTAAGGAATAAGAGTACAATCACAAAAAGTCTTATCTTACAAGAAAGTAACATAACTTTTGCGATGTCCCTGACTTTGATATTCTAATCAACACTAAGATAGCCATGAATAAAGTCATGGTAGCAATACCCACATCATGATCAAGAAGATCACATATTGCTCTCTAAGATACAAAACTTGTATTAACAAGGGTTGGTTTATTCTTAGAGTAAAGGCTTAACTTTTTCACATAGAGTTTCACCAATAAGTGTGAATAAAGTTTTCCTTGGAACAAAGATCACGTTGGACTGCATAAGATATTCTCTGATCGAATCCACGTATTTATGAGTTTCAGGAGTCTATGTTAAACACCGCGTGAAAATCCCGAAGAGTCTTCCCAGGACGGTTTGGGAACCGTCCAACTGAATTCCGGCCAAATTCATCGAATCTGTGGTTCACGTACACGTACGTGTACAAATTGATGTTTTGGAACTCAGGAGTGAAATCCGGAGTCACTGTCCACGAACCGGTTCGTAAACCGTCGCTGTTCAGAATTAGGGTTTAACTGGATCCGCTAGAATTTCTGGGTTTGGCCAGTACTTATACGTGTGATACGCCCTCAGTTATAATCCAACATACTCAAAATATAGTATAACTCCTTAGATTCACCGTTCTCCTACGTTTGACTTGCAAGCAAACCATTGCAATGGAAAGTGTATTGAATGTTACTCATAATTATCCTATAACCGTAGTACACCAAGAGGGTATACTAACATAACAAGAATGTCATGTCGGTAGGATTCACTCTTTGTTCAAAACAAAAGTCGTAGACTTTGTTTGCAACTTGATTATTTAAGAACTCTTAAAACCAAATTGAGTTAGAGAAACATGAAAGATACATATTCATATTCAAGGATTTGACAACCTTTAAACGAATGAATATTAACTTGATCAATGTTAATGACATACCTCTATGTAATCTCCAACCGGGTCTGTGCCCTATTCTTGTGTGCTTTACCTCACCGTATCAATTGAAAGGGCACTACATGGTGAGGCCGCACAAACACAATCAAGTTGTGTTAGAGTGAACAATTTCTTGTTCACCTTTGGTAGTCAAAACAAGATCTCCTTTTTTTTTTTCCGCGCAGGAATGCCTTTGCTTCTTTCAGTTAAAAGATTGACTGTATTCTTACAAGATGAGGTTTAGATGCACCAACTGCAAGAATAATCTACATACCTGCATTAATTTCACATGAATAACCTACTACTTAAATACAAACACTTTACAAAGTACCCCCAATTGGGCTTGAAACAAAAGCCCCCCTCCCCCCAAAAAAATGCGCTCTACTTGTGGAAAAACAAACCCTTATCTTCCCTTTTCTTTTCTCAAAACAAGATCTCCTACATCACTAGGTTTTTCACCAGAAGTAGCTTTCAACTTAGAATTCTTTGTCTTACCCTTTTTCCTGTTTTTCATCAGTAACCGAAGCATCTCATGATGTGATTGCATCATACCAAGCATTTTTTGGTTAAACGTCACAATATTTTTCATGAATTCTCTTTGCGTAGCCTCACTTGGGTGATCATTCCCTTTCACATTTATTGCTCTACCAATATTCTTTGGTATCCACTTTTGAGTGGTCCTAGGACCAATAAGATCTTTCTTCCCATCTTTCTCAACAAGATTACTTGAGAGAGAATTGGATTGACCATTCTTTTGCAAGTTAATCGACTTCCAATTGGGAACATCAGATCTCGTCTTCGCTTGTACAAAGTTGTTTTCCTTTATGTAATTATGACGATTACGAGAAGACTTTGTAGAGCATTTATAGGCAAAACTTGGCTTGTCATAATTATGTTTCTTATGACTAAAGGTTGGACGTCTAAAACCTAGATCGTTAGAAGATGCTCCGTTGTTGTTAGGTTTGACGTTAATCTCCAAAACAACATGAATAATCGAGCCATTGGTGTTAGAGCATGGCTCGGTCAACCTCACTAAGTGTTGGTATGTCAAGCTTAGTTGTTAGTGATCAAAACTTGACCGCTAAACAACACACAATTAAGTGAACTCATGAGAGAGTTAGCTTTAGGCTGTGGAAGATTTTGGTAGGATTTAAAATCACTACTTGAAGAGTTGAAGAAAGACTGAAGATCAAACGAAGACATCCGGCTTCATCATTCAAGAGGTTGGTGAATCTAAATAACGCGATTCCATTATCTTTTACACTTGTGCTACAAAAGACATAAACATAACTCTCAGCTTGAGCTTTACGTTATGACTTGATCACTTGTGATCATTGTGTCTTAAGTAACTCCACTTTACCGCTTGCGGTATTTGTGTTGTAGTTATGACGTTCCATATTGCTTAGAGCTTTCTTTTCTTCTACATCTCTAAGTTGATATAAAGGTTTTTCCTAAAACCTTTCGAATTGGATATAGCAATGTTATGTTATCTCGGTACTACTAGGAGATTTAATCCATCACAGTATTGTGTCTCTTCTTACCTAGTCTAGCTCTGTCGGATTGATTGCATATACTTGTATGAGCCAATGTAAGAGAGATCGTGACTCACACCTATGATGTGTAGACTCGAAATACTGTTGTTCTGAGATTCAAATAATACGTCATGGTTTGGCTCTGAATACTGAAGTTCTGAATCATTCATTTGATTCTGTATGTGAACATCTCGTATGCCATATCTCACTTCTAGAATCCGAAACCATATTTGTGTTCTCAACTTATGATTTTTCAATGTTCGAAACCTCAATGTAGGTTTTGGTAAAACTAAACGTTGATTTCGAAACCATAATCTGGTTTTTGTATTCATAAGCTATTGGTCCGAAACTAAATATTGTGACCAATGAGATAACAGAGATTCGTAACTATGTTTGTTGGCTTACAGTGACTTGAGAATCGAGGCCAATGTGTTTTGACCATGTGAGTTCTAAAAGGTCGAAAAGACCCTGGGGTTTCCTAAAGGTTTATGTGAACCGGGAAATATATTCCTGTGCGTCGAGGCTAAAAAGGTGTGATGCTGAAACGGTTCTCGACCACATGGACTCTCAAGTTCGACACCAAACATTTGTGGAGAATTTAATATGTGTTTCTTGTTTCGAAACCTTAACCAAGGTTTTGTTAAACAAAATCTAAATTTCGAAACCAAGCTTTAGGTTTCGCTATATGGAAACTTGATTTGGGAACCTTAATACGGTTCTGGTCATATAATGAACTTTAGATTCCGAAAACTTAATTTGGTTTCTGCCAAAACAGATGTACGTTTCGAAACCATAATATGGTTATCTCAGAAATCGTAACTTCGAAGTTCAAAGTCTGATTTGTGCATCAACGAATTAATGAGTTTAATATTCTCGGTTTGAAGTTTGAATTAGTTCATCTTCAATGTACAACTAAAGTGAGATTGAGTCATCATAAAAAATATGGTTAGTCGCTTCAGATAGGTAGACACATGATTGCTGATCAATATTGTACGTCATTAAAATCTTCGTATGATTTTACTACTCGATCAAATATTCATTTGATTATTCATTTGATGTTTTGATTCGAATTCTTGGATATCATTAACGTGACATCTATATTGGAATCAAGAATTCATGAGATTTAACATTTTGCTATTACTCGTGGAATCTCACACCGTACTCCAATGGTATATCTATTTGCGTGATTCAGAATGTCTGTTGAACCTACGTGTTCACTTAAGCTTAACACACAAGACTTGTCCACGTCTGTTATGATACGTTTATGCGGAACGTTGAACCACGTTGAACCAGATCCCACTTCCACCTAGGTTCATCTGGTTAGCCAGTAATACCAAGGAAGTAATGTCAACATTGTTAAAGATGATGACGACATTGTTAAAGCTGATGACGACATTTGGAAGTAATAATATCTAAGGAGATTTTCGAAACAAAATGACACGTTTCAAAATGAGCTCTTTCCCAGGGAGCAGATTTGGTAAGCGCTATATTTTGAATTAAAAGAAATATCCAAATATACCTTATGAATATTTTTTGCGTTGATTGCTATTGGCTAAACATCTTTTGAAAATATGTTTTCTTTATGAATTATATTTTTCATAAATGTAAAATGCTAGAGTATTAGTTCTCATTAAATGCTATGAGACTACATGGGGAAGTTCAGAATTATTATGTAAATGTGATTTGTGGAATTTCCGAAATTAAGTTTGCCTCATTTCAAAGCTAAGCCTTAGTCAATATAAATAGGAGTGGTATCTCTCCTAAAAGCTTTATCCCTCTACCAAGATCTTCTTCGGAATTGTAAGCTTGTGTTTGTCGCTTTTCTTTTCAGTTACCTTTGAGCTTTTGCGCTCGGTCTAGAATTGCGTGAAAGTCTTCTCTAGGGATCGAGAAGCCTAGAATTACCTCTTACGGGAAACTAGTTTATGTTTACTAGTCTTCTTTGTATTGTACTTGTGTTCTGTTCTATCACGTCTATCAAACCTTGCGATCTTGTTTATTCTATGGTCCTTCTCTTCTGCTATAAGGCCACTCAAGATCGTTGTGATTAGAACATACTCTTTATCTATTAACCTGGATTTGTCAGCAAGCCCCCTTTCGGTTTGTGTGCCTAAACTATAGATATTGAGTGGAATCAAGATCGTTGTTATCGGATTTGTTCTTTGCAGGTACATCGTTCTTCAAGGTCATCATATCGTACTTGCTACAGCTATCTGCTTAATTCCAACTGGGACGACAAGGTTGCTCTTTCGGGAGTTTAGGTTTTGAAACCTTGATCGATATCTCGAGGTGTTTATTGCCAAAGTAAACTCAATATCCTCGCTCTTGGTGTGAAAAGACTTCGGTGAAATATATGTTAGTTACCAAGGATATCATCTAGCGATTTGACCTGACGCTATTTGATTGTTGTCCATAAGATTGTAATCGTCCGATTGGAGGTCGGGTAGCGATAGTCCGTGACGGGCTGTGAGGCAACTCTTGCGTAAGACAGTAAAGGACGTCTGTTGCGTAAGGGAGTACATGTGCGTGACCACCTTGCTGTGGTTGGAGGCGTAGGAATACTGAGGGGAAATCTTTGTGACTAATAGTCGTATTAGGGTCATATTGTCTGCACCAGCTAGTCCGAAGTCTGAGAGTACGTGTGTTGGCGGCTTAATTCTTAAGAGTATTCAAAACTGGATGAGGTCCCGGGGTTTTTCTACGAGTTTGTAGTTTCCTCGTTAACACAAATCTTGTGCGTGTGATTTTTGTTTTGTGTACTGTTCTGTTATTTACTGAAAGCAATAATCTATATTCTTTGTTCCGCAAAA
This sequence comes from Papaver nudicaule, assembly GCA_023529015.1. Taxonomy (NCBI): domain Eukaryota; kingdom Viridiplantae; phylum Streptophyta; class Magnoliopsida; order Ranunculales; family Papaveraceae; genus Papaver; species Papaver nudicaule. The sequence goes on along the minus strand of JAJJMA010218635.1, from coordinate 4,754 downwards.
GAAAGGAATTAGTGGTGTACTTGGTACCCTCGTCTTTTCAATTGCCTTTCTCATTCCTTTTACGGAATCTGCAACTTCTAGCCAAGTGACCTTTACCACCACAATAAAGGCAATTTTTAGCAACAAAAGGAGTGGGATGCTCGTTGTTACCTGGATGTGCGTGTGCTTTCTTTGGAACTTGATAAATCTTGCTCTTCTTCTCCTCGCCTTGTTGTGGCGGTATATCACGTTGAGAATCAGTGGTAATCTTGGGTTGAGAAGAATCCTTAGCTTTGACAAATTTCACCTCTTTGTTAATACTTGGAGCGTCTATTCCTTTATAGCCCAATCCTCGTGTGTCACGAGAATTTTTACTCGCTCCTAACATTAAGGTTAATTTGTTCGAGCTATTTTTGAACTTATTCAAGTTTTCCCTTAAACTCAAGTTATCTTCTTCTAACCTTTTGATTTTTTCAAGAGTTTTAACTAGATCATTCTTGAATGAATCACCATTCGTAAGATTATCTAGTTCAACTGTGTACTGATCAGAGTCCCCAGCTGCACAGGCAATGCCTGTTTTACACTCTTGATAAAAATAATCATCTGGCATATCATCAAGAGTTGCAGCGTAATCTGGATTCTCTTTTGTCTCTTTAGTAGGGCAGCCAGATGATATATGCCCAAAACCAAGACATTTTAAGCATTGAACATCATCATCAACACAATTAAGTGTCTCATGAGAGGGAGATGATGTATGTTTAAATAATCCTTTTTTTCCGTTTTTTAAACAGATGTGGAGAGTTATCACAATGCTTAGTTCATGATTTACTAGATTTATCATTAGATGTACTAGTACGGTTCACGAGCTCAGGACCAGACCTATCTCTTTTTTCAAGAGATTTCTGACATGTTGTGTGATTAAGGACATAATAGAGCTTAATTCCTCTTCGAAACAATCATCACACATATCAACTCGGGAAGTGTTGATTTTGTCGGAAGAGGTACAAGGAGGGGTAACGGCTTTAAAAGCATTTGATCTATTTTGCTCATGATCAAAGACTTTAAGTTTACTAAGAAGGTCACTTCTTGTTATAGTTAAGCCTTGTACTTCTTGGATGGCATGTTTCTTTGACTCGTATCTTGAGGGTAATGACCTCAGAATTTTGCACACAATGTCTCTTTCCGGGATAGCTTTTCCTAAGTTGTGACAGGCACTCACTATCTCAGACAATTTGTGATTAAATTCTTCGAAGGTATCATCCTCAAGCATTCGAAGGTTTTCCCAGTCAGGCATAAGGTTTTGAAGCCTTGCATCCTTCTCTGCAGCATTCGAATACAGTTCTTAATCTATTCCAAGCCTCTTGCGAGGTTTCACATGTGGCCACGTGATGGAAAAGATCAGGTGTTACTGCATGAATGATAGCGTTAAGCCCTTTATAGTTTTGCTTGGCATCTTGACTTTCCAGGTCATCATATGCGCCAATGTCTTTGGGGACAGACTCACCCTCAACCGTGATAGTCGGAGGTGTGTATCCCTTTTTGACATAGACCCAGGTTTTGAAATCCCGGGATTGCAAAAACGATATCATAGCAGTTTTCCACTATAAGTAATTTGTGCCATCAAACTTTGGTGGTACGTTACAAGATCTTACTCTTTGTTCCATAACTCACAAGCCGCGATAAACACAGACAATTACGTCTTTTATGCGTTCACCGGCTCTGATACCAATTGAAAAAACAAGGGTACCGAAATACTACCAACTTTTCGTTTGGGCTCGTGAGACTTATGGTCATATCTGGACAAATTGAATTTCAATATCCAAATCTGTATAACCTGAGTTGTGATCACAAGTGATCAATTCCTACAAAGACAAGTCTCTGTAGATCTTTATTCAAGATTTGGAATCAACGCCAGATTATGAATAACGTACAACTTGTGTTGCTTTAATTATATAATCAGAGATATAATGCGGAAAGTAAAAGCACACAAAACACCAGAATTTTTTTTAACGAGGAAACTACAACCTGTAGAAAAACCTCGGGACCTCATCCAGATTGAACACCATACAATACCTAATATCTACAAACACGAGCCTGCTATAAGACTTCGGTCTGGGATATAGCAGAGACCAACTCTAGCCCTCCAAGTGTATTGGCTACTGTCGCACTCCTTACGTCTCTAGATCCCCCACAGATCGTCACGCACTTGATTCCCCTAGCTGACGTCCTTTACAGGCTTAGGATTTGCTTTAACCGCTATTAAAAGCTTTTTATACTCAATCCGTCTTTCAACATATAATACGTAAAGAACTATTTTCCCTTTAGATATAACTAGGGTTTTGGAAAACTTGTTCACAATTAGGATTTACACGAGATCCGTGACCTAATTGTATTATTACAAGAACAACTAGAGAACCTAGCGATATCTTGTAGAATCTCTAATCTATATACAATCAACCAAAGCTGATGTACAAATAGATTGTATTTATCTAGGGTTTACAACCTATAATCCTTGAATGGCCTTATTGCAGAAGAGAAGGACCATAGAATAGACAAGGACTACAAGTTTACCTGGATACATGTTCAGAACTATCTAGAGAAGAAGGATAGTTGAACTTGTGCTTTGCGATCTCTAAGCAAAGTCTTTGTAATTCTCACCTTGTTCGCGAAGAACAACAATAATGGAGAACAACCCTATGTAGCACACACACCAGCAGAGATGGTTTGTTAAGCTACATGTATTCTTATTTATAATGATGGTTGCTTAAGGATAAAGCTAATATTCCTTGTGCAACAAGTTAGCTAGTGACCGTGTAAACACACCCCGTTACTTAACTTGCACCCAATGAACCTAGACACCTTTCAATTGTAGATACCAAGTAGAGTTTATCTAATAAGAGTTTGATAGATTATAACTACCTCAAAAGAGTTTGGTTTCATCATAATTGTGAAAGGATAACCTTATCCCTTGACTAGGAGATATTCTACAAAACTCATCTCTTAAGAAAGATAATTGTAGCAAAACCCTAATCAGAATGGACCAAAACACAGGTGTGAAAGTGGGCCGTCGTACATAGGAGATGGACCTCAGAAACACGACCGGAAAAACCCTAATCGTGATTTCCGTGGACGGTTCGCGAACTGCCACGCTTTTTTTTCTCGTTATTTCCGTGGGTGGTTCGCGAACTGCCACGCTTCAAAAAAGCATTCCAGAAAGTTCTAGAAGATCCCAGAAGCTTCCTACTCATTTTCCCGAATTCAGCTTTTAGCCACGCTTTTCAGTTTCAATAAATCACTCATAACTTCTTCGTTATACAACGAAATTAAGTGATTCTTGAAGCGTTGAATTCGTATTTCCGTTCACTATAATATGGAGACCTACTCAAAGGTCAAAGGTTTCCCTCACTATGATCATATGGACCAAATCTCCCCGGGTTAATATACAATGACGTAATTTCACGTCATAAGCATTGTTCCACATAGTGAGTTCATTACTTTGATAGATAGAGATAAGAATAACAAGAGTTCAAGGAAAATTCAATCTTTACTAACCTTTGTTGATGAAGTCCTAGATGATGTCTTCGTATGTTCTTCATCTTCGTCTTCAAAAGGTGGAGATCGACTTTAAACTCTACAACCTCTATCCTAGCCCGAAGTAAACCTTTAGTAGGCTAAATCAAGAATTGTGTTTTGACACCTAAAACTGACAACTAGCTTGACATACCAACGCTAGTGGGTTTGACCGGACAATGCCCTAACAATGTCCTTTACAGGCTTAGGAGTTGCTTTAACCGATGTTAAAGGCTTGTGTCAATAATTCCGGCTTTGCAACCGCAATTATCAACTGTATGTTTGAACTGTCCTCTTCAGTTTGACATACACAAAGTGACTTCATTCGGATTGCTCCAGGTCATACGGATATCTACTTACAAGCGGGGGCTAAACTATGCCCAACTTGTCTCTATCTCAGTTGTAAAAAGAATCACTCAAGAAACTTATACAACTGGAGCTAACTAGGTCTTACAACACCGAGTGCAGCCGTGCATTGCTTCCTTCAACCTTGTATGTAACGTATCAGTTCTTGAATGCCCTTATTGTACAAGAGAAGGACTTTAGAATAGACAAGAACGTGATCAGGTTACTAAGGTTATAGGTTAATCCGATAACAACCACAAAGGTACGTTATCTCCTACCTGTGCTTCACAACTCTCAAGAGAAGTCTTTATAGTCGTTAGGTAAATCCCATAGAGGAAATGCTACATAATAGAGGATGACTATAACACAACAAGGTTACACCGAAGTGCAAAGAGTTTACGATCAATTCCACAGAGAAACTTCACGTATGCTTGATGCTTGTGGTTTTCATTCTTTAACCCTCTATTTATAACACTCAATAAGAAAGGTTGCTTAAGAATAAAACAACTAGTTTCTTAACCTACAAGTTAGAAAGTACCTGTATAACCGAACCCGTTAGTTAGCTTGCACTCAAAGAAACCCTAGATTTATCTCAATTGGAAATCTTTAAACGTTTATCTGCCAAGTGTTTTGTTAGCTAAAAAACACTTCAAGATAGAGATCCAACAGATCAGAGCTAATCTTTATCTTATTGACACATTAATATTCGTTAGATGGACCACAGAAGATATTTTGATAAGCTCAAATCCAACTAAGAGATAAAGGAGTCAGAAGTTTAACCAGCGTGAAATCCCAGAAGAATATCCACGTGGACGGTTCGGGAACCGTCCTTCTGAATTCCGGCCAAATACATCGAATCT
>JAJJMA010218628.1:0-22319 GCA_023529015.1 Papaver nudicaule | reverse complement strand
CTGAAGATACCGTTGAGGTACACAGCGGTTCAGATGAAAGTGCTGAAGAAGAAGAGAATGCTGAAGACGATAGAGACTTGCAACCAAAAACTCATGATGGCGGCAAAGATGCTAATGTTGGCAAAGAACAAGAGAAGGGTGGAGCTGTCACTAATGCTGAAGAAGAAAACAAAGATACTTCTACCAAAGATCCAAATATGGTTGTTGACAACCCTTGAGATCTCCAAAAGTGCAAGTCTAGGTTAATGTTTCACCTTTTAGCCATCAAATGTAATTTGAATAGCTAGTTTACTTTGCCAACCATGAGATATAGATGTATTTTTCACTTTTTGTTAAAGAACTCCAGTAGACATTTGTCCACCTTTGTATTCCGTTATATATATAAATCTTTCTATTTGTTTTCACCGGTGTAATCGAATCCATTTTGTTTAGTGATGAACTGACAGCATTCATTTTGGCCACCACGCCCCCATTTTCGCTATACATTGTTACTTGTGCCCGTCGGCGATCTAATATAAGTGGTTGGTTAACCGTGAGCCGTCCCTCTGGGAGTTCTCATGGAGTTTTATATTTTTCTGCCATCACTTACAGATCAACAAGTAACGCGTCAGGAATTTTAATGCCACAGTTAGCCAGAACTACTCTTAGTCAGACATCTAAAATTCTTCGTATACACCGGCTTAAGACTTTCATGGCGGTTTTGCCTCAGCGGGTAGTTATTTAACCCTGCAGAATTTTATTTGGCAAATTTGCCTCAGCGTATGGCTATGTAAGCCTTGTGGAATTTATGTTTGGCAAATCTGCCTCAGCGTATGGCTATGTAAGCCTTGTAGAATTTATGTTTGGCAAATTTGCCTCAGCGTATTTGCCGCTGTATGCGAAAAGTAATAACAATAATTTGTTAACGGGGTTCAGCGCACAAAGCAAACCTACATCCCCGGATCTTATTCACTGCCAATTACAAAAGCTAATAAGACCTCTTGGGTATTATGCCCGCCCAAGACTTCGGATTTTTACATATATCCTTATGGATAGAATCTTTTGATGAACTTGGCATTCCATGGATGCTCAAGTTCCTTTCCATGCTCATCAACTAACACATAAGCTCCGCTACCCGCTACACGCTTAACGACATAAGGGCCTTCCCAATTAGGTTCCAGCTTCTTACATCCTTTCTTCTTCTGATACGGCGGTATCTCTCTTAACACAAGGTCGCCAGGCTGGTAATCTCTTTTCACTACACGCTTGTTGTATTCTCTGGCTAGACGGCGGTGGTAATTCTCCATATGAGTCAGAGCAATAAGTCGCTGTTCTTCCAAGTCGTCTAATTTTGCCAATATTAAATCTGTGTTGAGGTTCTTCTCCCAAGCTTCGTGTTTTGTTGTTGGCAACATGACCTCTGATGGAAGTACTGCCTCAGCACCAAATGTGAGTAAGAAGGGAGATGCCCCAGTGGCTTCTCTGATTGTAGTTCTGTAAGACCACAAGACATTGTGGAGATGCTCACACCATGCCTTCTTGTGTCCTTCAACTCGCCTTTTTAACCCCATTCCTATTGTTTTGTTGGTGGCCTCCGCCTGCCCATTGCTTTGAGGATAGATAGGAGTGGACTTTCCTAGTTTAACGCCATATGTTGCCAATAGGTTTTCAATGTTTTCGCCAACCAATTCTTTTCCATTGTCAGTGCAAATTTCCGCTGGGACGCCAAAACGACAGAATATGTTTTCCCATATGAATGTGAATACTTCTTTTCCTGTTCTTTGTCTGATTGCCTTAGCTTCACACCATTTGGTAAAATAATCTGTTGCCACAATAATATATTTGCGCTGTCCCGACCCTGGTGTTAGCGGTCCAATAATGTCAATCCCCCACTTGGCAAAGGGCCAAGGGCTTAATACTGAATTCAACGAGACTGCTGGCGCTTTTATTTTGTTTGCATACAGCTGACAATTCCTACACCGTTTAGCATACTCAGCGGCATCACCATTCATCCAAGGCCAGTAATACCCTTGCATCTTTACTTTTAGAGCCAGCGCCCTTTGCCCGCTGTGATTTCCACAGTCTCCTTCGTGAATTTCCTTCAACAGCTTCTTTCCTTCATCTCTTGATACACATCGTAAAAGTGGCCCAGCAAATGATCTTCTGTATAGGACGCCGTCTCTTAGCTCATAATTTCTTGACCTGCTGATAACCTTGTGCGCTAGAAGTTTGTTTCCAGGAGTGGTGAGATGCTCCAAGTAGTATCTTATAGGAACTCTCCAATCTGTTTCTGCTGACTCTTCACTATCTACCGCCAAGACCTCCTGCTGCCTTCTCCCTTCTATTGATGACATTTTTAATCTTTCAATAGCTATTGCTGGCACATCTGGATCCGCCATCATTGAAGAGATAAATGCTAGTGCATCAGCATGTCTGTTGTCGTTTCTGCATATGTGTCTAAATTCAAGGCCAGTAATCTTGTTAGCGTATTCTCTTGCCACTTGTAAATATTGCTTCAGCGAACTATCATGTGCTTCATATCTGCCTAAGATCTGTCGAATGACAAGCTGAGAATCACTAGTCAAACGAATGTTGCTGATGTCCATTTCGATTATGAGTCTCATGGCGTGTATCACTGCTTCATATTCTGCCTCATTGTTTGTAGCTGGGAACTCCAATCTGAATGAGTGGACTATTCTTGAGCCTTTTGGAGAGATGAAAACTATGCCAATTCCTTTACCTTCTTTATTAGCTGAGCCATCAACATATACTTCCCACTGGTTTGGATCTTTCTTCAACAAGTCTGGGATTCCTTCATCTGGATCTTCCTTCTCCATAAATGGAATATCTTCAGTTTCTTCTTCTTCTTCTTCAATGGGAAAGTCCGCTAGGAAATCAGCAATAACTTGTGACCTTTGAGCTGTCCTTATTTCATATTTGACGCCAAACTGATCTATCTGAGCATTCCATTTTGCAATACGCCCTACTCTTTGAGAACTATGAAGAATGGCTTCAATAGGAGTTTTGGTGAGCACTGTTATTGGATGAGCATGAAAATATGGGCGAAGTCTGCTAGTGGCGAAAACCAGAGCTAGTATTAGTTGTTCTATCTTAGTATAATTCTTCTCTGCGGGCTGCAGAGTTCGACTAATATAATAGATTGGTGTTTCGCCTCCTTTTGTCCGCACTAAGACTGCACTGACCGCTGATGATGTGGCCGCCAAGTAGACTCTTAGTTCCTCTCCATGTTCCGGCGGTTGGATGGCTGGCAAGGTAGCTAAGTACTTCTTTATTCCTTGGAAAGCCTCCTCATGGTCCTTTGTCCAGTTGAATTTTTCTCCTTTCTTCAGCATTTGGAAAAATAGCTTGCACTTGTCAGAGAATCGAGATATAAATCTGTTAAGAGATGCCAGTACACCATTTAAGCGCATAACGTCCTTCAAAGTTACCGGCGAGGGCATTTCCAAAACAGCTTTGACTTTGGCCTGGTCTGCCTCTACTCCTTTCTTTGTAACAACATAACCCAAAAATTTTCCAGATGTAACACCGAATACGCACTTTGCTGGGTTAATCTTTAACTTGGTTATTCTCATGTGATCGAAAATTTCCTTTAAGTCTTGTACATGATCCTTCTTTTTCTTGCTCTTGACCAACATGTCATCCACGTATACCTCCATAGTTTTGCCTATCCACTTCTCAAACATGTCTTGAGCCATCTTTTGGTATGTGGCGCCAGCATTCTTGAGACCAAACGGCATTCTTGTGTAGCAAAATAAACCCTTGGTGGAGAAAAAAGTTGTATGACGCTGATCTTCTTCAGCCAGCGGTATCTGGTTGTATCCAGAATAACCATCCATAAAAGACAGCAACTCATGCCCAGAGGTAGCATCAACGGTCTGATCTATGCTTGGCAATGGAAAGCTATTTTTGGGACATGCCCTATTCAAGTCGCTGAAATCAATACATATTCTTACCCCTTTATTCTTCTTAGGAACCACCACCATATTAGCTATCCATTCTGGATATTGAACTGGTCTAATGATTCCTGACGCTTTCATCTTATCAATCTCAGCCTCTACTGCTTCCTTGTACGCTGGTGCCAACTTCCTTGGACGCTGTTTGAATGGCCTGATCCTTGGGTCTATATCCAACCTGTGGCATGCAGTTTCTGGATTAATACCTGGCATCTCATTCATGCCCCAAGCAAAGACATCCACGTATTCTCTTAGCAAAGCCTCTAGCTGCCAAGATTCTTCTTCATTTAATAAGGTACCAATTTTTACAATCTTAGGAGCATCTTCTTCACCTATGTTGATCTCTCTTGTAGGTTCTACCGCCGTGAAGTGCAAATCTGGCTCACCCATAGGAGAAGGTTCCTTTAGTTGCTATAAAGGCGCTGATGAAGGACCTACCGCTGAATCACCCTCCTTTACAGAAAGAATATATTTGTTGGGGTCAGCCACTAGCTCAGCTATCTCCTTAGTCTTGGTTGCTTCTTTTGTCTGCTTCTTCTTCTCAGTTATCTTGGCCTTTCGAGTTTCACGCATCTTTACATCTACTTCATTGCACGCCTTTGCTGTAGATGAGTCGCCAATGTATTCAGCTACCCCTTCTGGTGTTGGAAACCGCAACCGCTGATGATAAGTCGAAGGAACTCCCTTGATACTGTGTAACCATGGTCTGCCGAGAATTGCTGCATACGGCGAGTCTACCTCCACAACACAGAAAGTAGTATCCATAATCAACGTTTTGGTCGTAACAACCTTCATCTTCACTTCTCCTTTGGGTTTGGATGCTATCCCATTGAATCCATAAATACTGTATGACGAAGGAACTAATGCCTCTACTGGCTCTTCTTTAGAGTCCATGGCTTGGTATGCTGAATTGAATAAAATATCGACAGAGCTTCCTGGGTCTACCAGCACTCTTGGAACTTTGAATTTTCCTATCTGAATAGTAAGAACCAACGGGTTCAAGTGACTTCTTTCCTCCTGTGATAGCTCTACCGCTGAAAAACTGACCGGCTTTTTCATCCATTCTAGCAGTGGACTGCTTTTGACGGCGACACTGAAAATTTCTTTGCCACTGCTATCCCTCTTATGAATTCTTGACATTACGTTATTATGAAATTCATCTCTGCTGATTGTCGAATGCACAATTGAGAAACAATTCAATTCTTTCAAATCACGCTGAACCTCTACTTCAAATACTTCAGGCTTTGGCTGTACTGGTTGGACTTGCTGAACCTCCAATGGTGGCGCTGGTGGTAGCTCTAAGAAATCTTGAAATCTTCCCATACGAATGAATCTATGAACCTCTCGCTGAACTCCTGTGCAGTTTTCAGTTGAATGACCGTGGAACTGATGATACTGGCAATATTGACTGGTATTGGAAATAGGGTTCGCCGGGTTGCCTCTGTTAAAAGGATAGCGGATTTCGTTCCTTGATGCTGAACTTTCTATCTGTCCAAATGCATCAGTGTATGTGACACGTAACTTTGGCAGCGTGACGTCTTGGAAATCTGGGTATCCTGGCTTTCTGTCGCCAAATCTTCTGTTATCATTGTTGAATCTCCTATCGCCATTCCCCTGTCGCCTATTGTCATATCCTCCTCTGTTGTCGCCGTAATTTCTTCTATCGTTATTGGCGTATCTGCCTCTATTGTCTTGATCATCTCTTCCCGCATAAGTATCTCTTTTCCCTTGATTCCACTGTTGATAGCCGCTGTGCTGATGCTGCTGTCTTTCTTGTGGCTGCTGATGTGGGACAACTGCCGCTGAAGTCTTAGCTGCTGCTTCCTCCAATTTTTTGTGTTCCCTTCTAATCCATTCCTTTCTTGCTTCTTCTTGTTCTTCTGGCGACAAATTGTTGATAGAGTGAGCGTGCTTTGCACTTTCTTTCTTCTGGCGCTCTTCTTCTTCTCGCATTTCTTCATATATCAACCATTCATTCTGTCTTGCCCTCAATTCTCCTATATCTGCCACTGGAGTCCAATATAAAGACTGAAACATCTGATCCGTTGTCTCCATACCGCTGATAAATGCATTCATCTTTTCTTTGTCAGATACGGCCGTCCCCACTTCACTACACAATCTTCTCCACCTCATGATGTAGCTTCTACACGTTTCCGAGGGCCTCTTCCTGTTGTTAAACAATTTCTCTGCTCCAGGGCGCAGTCTCTTGTTTTGAATGTAATTTGCAATAAATTTCTCTTCCAATTGCGCGTATGTCTCAATTGACTTTTCTTTCAGACTGCCAAACCAGGCCAATGCTTCATCTTTGAGAGCAGCGGCAAACGACATGCACATTATTGGAGGTGAACCAATCCAAGCTGTTAAATCTCTTCTGTAGCTTTGCAAGTGTACTGTTGGATCTCCTGTACCGTCGAAGATTGATGAAAAAGTTGGCATACTAAATCTCTTAGATACGTGTCCGTACGTGATTTCGTCTACGAATGGCGTCTTCTTGGCTTCTGAGATTGCCTTTTTTAGTTTATCGTCTTTTGTCTGACCGGCGGCTTCTTCTATCTTTCTCTCCATACGGCGGAATCTTCTTGAGATGTACTCTTGTATATCTTCCATCTTGCCCGAGTCAGCGTAACTTTCTTCACCGTGATTAGATTTCCCAGCCCTCTTACTTTCTTCCTTTTTCGCTGTAGATGCTTCCACCTCTGGCCTTGCAAATCTGTTCTTTTGATGTTTGTGTACTGTATGAGTTGAGCGGCTTCTGCTTCGACTTTCCATTAATTGCCTATGCTGCTCTGCCAGTTGTAAATTACTCTGAAGGATGATGTCCATTTGCCTTTGCATTTGCAACTGCATCTGAGCTTGGTTTATGGTGCTTTGTTCAAAAAACTTCTTTAACAATTCTTCAGTGTTGTTAGCGGACTTTCCTTCCGACACTGTTATTGGCGCTGTCCTTGATGCTCCAACAGCGGTCATCAGTCTACTACTTCCTCCTATCTCCTTTGATGTATTACCGGCTGCTCTCAAGGGTAACCCATTAGAGTTGAGATGACCGCTTGCTACTCTTGATAGTCCTTCCACTGCATGAGATGTTTCACCGGGAATCGCTGCTTCTTTGATGGTGCCGTCATCCACTGCTTTTCCTTTACTTTGCGCTGGGACTTCTTCTTCCTCATCTTCTTCTGGTATTCCATCCAAATGTGTTATGTCTTGTATCATAACGGGACCCAAAGTCTCTGTCTGCTGTTGAGGCACCGCTGACTGTGCTGCCGCTGTTTGCTGTGAAAGTACCGCTGACTGTATTGTTGCTGTCTGTTGCTGTTCTGATGTCGGCGCCATCGGCTGTTGTTGCTGACTCACTGGCTGTGGTATTGCTGATTGCTGTTGATGAATCACTTGCTGTGGTGTTGTTGACCGCTGACTAGCATTGCCATTCAAGAAGAAATCATGTGCAAAACCTAACGGTAGTACCGCTGAACTTCTCAAGTTGTGTCGATTAGCAAGGGGAACAGACTCAGCGGGTGTAGGAAATTTCGATGCTTTACTTGTTGACGCTGCACCTCCTTTCCGCTTAGTCGCCATTTTAGTATCCTGTGTAGAAAACAACAAAAGCACTTCCTGACAGTATTAAGCTAGCTTGACTGTTAGCAAATGCCAAATTCGTTAGTGGAGGCGGTTGAACAATTTCTGACAAAGTAGGAAACAGACAAAATAGTACAGAACAGCAACAACAACATTTGCAGAGCATGACCTAGTCTTGTCGGCAGTTGAAAGAAAACCCTAAATTTTGAAAACTCGTTGGAACCCTAAAAACACCCAAATCTAATAACCATACTCATAACAAAGATCAAGATCTGTACGACATGAAGATTTCGCTAATAACTTTTCATAACACTTTTAATCCAAAATGACGCCATGACATCTAACTACAATAAATCTGCTAAGAATCATATGTGACATAACGATCCACCTTCATCCTAAATTTCCAATGACGTATATGAACTTACGTGCTCTCACACATCTAAAGATACATTAACGACATCTAACACATCCTAATAAAAAGATTCTCATCATTTTATAAAGATTTGACAGCAACAGTATTCTAAGTTTTGTTAAATGAAAAACTCATTAGTGCTGTTAAAGCGACAAGCAAATGTATGGTTAAAAACCACCAGCAACATAAGTGCTGTTAAAACATCATTAATCATACTCAAAACACTCTATAATTCCTAACACCAGAACTTTTTAAGATTGAGCCTCCTTAAAAACGATAACATACTCAAAACTTCATACACAACAGTATAAACTTATGCTTAAAAGTCCTATAACCACATAAAATAACACAGCAGTCTAATATGCTTACAACCAGAAATTTATGGTTTAAAAACCACCAGCAACATAAGTGCTGTTAAGACGCCATTAACCATGTTAAAAACATTCAATATTTCCTAATCACCCAGACCTTTTAAGGTTCAGCCTCTTTGAACAATAATAAACACATAAGTTCCATAAGTGGAAAGTCTAAGCCTCTATCTAACACAACAGCATAACCAATATTTTTGAAAACTTCAAATATCACACCAAAATAGCCTAAGTTTCATGAAAACCAGAAGAAAATTTTTGAAAATCACAGGTTCAGACCTCTTCTAGCGCCAAAATGTAGTTGGTGAAATCCCCATAATGAAGATTTTACCAATACACCCCTACTTAAGATCATAAACATGATATAACATACACACTTAGGATAAACACCTCACTACATGTAGATTAGCACTTATGCATGAACAGTAGACAACATTAAAGATAAACAACAAACAACACATAACAGTTGAACAAATCATAACACTCAAATATGTATCATTATTGATTAAATCCATGCATCTCACCTTGCAACGGATCTCACTCTACAGCATATCAAGATCTCACCAATAATCTGGATAACAGAGAGTTAGGACTTGCTTCCTCTCTATTAGCCAAACCCTAGCAATCACTTTTCCAACCCCCCTCAATGAGGGCGTACATTGCCTTATATAGCGTTTACAAGTAATGGAATACAGCTAATAAGTACAAACTATTCTGACACTTCTTGTCCTGTTCCTCACCGCCTTACCGCTATACTTCCTCAATAACTCAGCGTCTTCCCTTTATACTTCAGCGCCATTCCCTTATGTAGGATAAGATCAATAACTCAAATTCCACTGAGTCAACCTTTCAACTCTGCCAATCCGATCGTTCTGCCCAACACTTAATGCTCAACTAACTTGCTCAGCTTTCGTCGAGGCTTTACCGCTGATGAAAGCTCTTGTGTGTACCGCTGTTCCATTTACTTTCTCAGCATCCTTCTTTTGTTGGTGATTACCGCTGATTGGATCCGCTGTCACTATACTTCTTCTCTTATGAATGCCCTTCTGAATATAAATCCTTCCTTAGGTTCTTACCAATTGGCGTATGGCATTTTCTTCCCCTACATTTTGCCTCTTTCATCTTAAAAGACTTTAGTCGCTGAAGATGAAAATCTCTTGTCCGCCGAAAATGCCAGCGCACTCCTCTGACAGTACTTTCTCCACGTGTTGCTGCATGCCGAAAATTTAGGGGTGACCTGTTACTTGTTTAACCGGTTGAGGTCCTTTACCTATAAATATTTCCTTTCTTCCCCACTTCTTCATTTTCCTTCTTAGCCTTCTCTGCTTCCCTTCTTCTCTGTAAACCCTAAGCCAAAAACCCTAACCACCACAAACCGTCGCAGTTCATCCGAGAACATCCTCTTTCCGCCTCTATTTCAACTTCTTTTTGGCGTAAACCCACTTTTTGGCTACTGCTCTACGACATTCTCCCTTCAGATTTAACTTTCACTCACTTTTCCTTACTCCGGTGGAATTTCACCTCGGCAACTTCTCCTTTCCGACCTAACTTCATCTTTTCCGACTGTCCAATGGATTCTACAGACTCTTCTTATGATCAGGAAAAGGAACTTCAGCAACAAGGGTCTAACCAAGAGGACGCTGAGTCGTCTTCACATTCTCGAGATCAAGAGTCTGAAGAAGATGAGGAATCTTCTGATGTTGGCGACATACCCTCTTGGGGTGATGAATGGGCGGAATACTGCTCAAAAGATCATAAGATTACTCCAGCGCTTAACATCTCACCTCTTCCCGGCGTCACTATGTTCTCTGAGAAACTCCTTCTAGATCACATCCGCCAAGATGGTCAGGATGAAAGACATTTGGTCATGTCAATGGGCCAGATTAGGGCCGGATACCAGTTCCCCCTCTATGATCCTGCCAATCCTCTTCTCCTTCGTCTGCTGAAGCACGTGAACAAGCATCCTGCTCAACTCTCTGGTAACTCCATTCGCATTCTCTATGAGTGGGTTGCCCGCAGTAACGGCTGTACGCTCTATCCTAATATCACTAGGAATCCAGCCTTTACTGATAAGGAGCTATATACCGTTGAAAACTTCATTGATCAATACCACGTGAAGCCTAGCTCTAGGGCCGGTGAGCCTTGGCTATATCGTATTGAGTCAAGAAGGGGTTCAAACAACCCCAAAAAGTTCTTAAGGGACGTTGACAAGGAAACTTCTACTACCAAGAATCCCACAGTCCGCCATAAGTCCGAAAACCGCTGGGGCGAAATTCCTTGTCAGGTTGAGGGTCTTTGGCTCAAAGGCTTTGAAGATGAGAACAAGACTACTCCTCGTGAAGCATTTCTTCCTGAACATTCTGACTTGGCCAATCATAACTTCTGGTCTGTTCGCTGGGATGAAGAGAACCAATATCTCAAGGAGAATGGAAAATTTGTTGTTGGTGAAAAGAAGAAATGGGTTAAGAAACCCGAGTTCTGCAAACCGCCTTCTAAGAAAAAGCAAGGCACCAAAAGGAAAGGAAAGGAGGGAGACGCTGTTGAGGTAACAAACATTTTGTTCTTATTTTTGTAATATATGTATATATTTGCCTCTGTTTGTTAGCTAAACTGCTGATGATGACTTTCCTTTCCTCAGCAACCCAAGAAAAAATCCAAGCCCGAGAAACCTGTTAGCGCAAAAGATCGCGTTAAAGGTCTTGTCAGCGTACTTCCTGGTATGACCGCTGGTTCCAAGAAAAATAACAGCGTCAAATCTACCACCAGTGACTCCAAGAAGAATGCCAGCGTCAAATCTGTCGATGCTGCAAAGAAAGACGGCGCTCCTCCCAAAGGGAAAGACAGCGGTTCCTCAATGAAAAAAGATGGAGAATCTTCCAAAAACAAGGGTGGTGAAACCGCCGAGAAAAAAGACAACCAATCTTCTCAGAATAATAACAAGATGCCAAAGATTAAAAAGACTCGTGCTTCCAAGGGTGGTGATCAGCCCATCAATCCTGCTACCGCCAATGATCTTGTTTCTGAAGATCAACCTTTGAAGTCTGCTGTCGAGCGCCGTGCTGATGAAGTGTTTGAAGAAACTCCTACAACTCCACCAGCTACCACTTCCAATACTGCCACCACAGGGCAAGGTACCGCTGATATGAATGTGGATATGGCTGATGAGAACACCATTGAGACGCATGCTCCTGAGCAGTCAACTAATCTGATTGGATCTACCTCTGCTTCAGCTACCAACAATGTTGCCTCAGTCCTTCACCACCTTCTCTCACTTAGCATTCCGCCTTGTCCTTCTGCTGGCAATACTTCCGCAGAGGCTCCATTGCCGCCAAACAAGCTAGTGGAATTCTTTGCTAAATTGCTATCTCAGAATGAAAGTGGTGCTAATACTCGTTATCTGGAGTCCATGAGCAAACTGAGCGAACCTGGGTTAGCGCTGAGGCCCGCTGATCTTACTACCGCCGTTTCTCATCTCACTCCCTATGAACAGTTCTGCATTGCTGTCATGGTAAATATTACTGCCTCAGTTTCGTCTTTATCTTTATTCTAGAGTTCCCTTCTTACTCTACTACTCTTGCATTCTATAGGATTTCCAGCGCAATCTAGGTGGTATCACATTAAACGCTCAACTGAAGCAAGAACTGGATGATCTGCGTCAAGCAAAAGCTGAAGTAGATAAAGCTCATGCTTCCACAAAACACCTATTAGCTGAGGAAAAGAAGCAGAGCCTTCGTCATTGGACCAACTGCAATCAACAGAAGAGAAAGGTTGACGAACTCCAAGGTTAGTAATTATTTTCTGTCTTGCATACAATGATTTTATATTCTGTTTCCCCTTTACCCAACGCCGAGTCTCTTTCCCTTATAAGGTCGCCGACAAAACCCCGATAACCGACTACAGCGGGCTGAAACTGAGATTGGTAAGTTGATTAGTGCTAACAACAAACAGCGTAATATGTTAACCAGTTTGGGTCGGGATATTAAGTGGTATCGCCAAGAGTTGCGTAATATCACTGATCTTAATGTTAAACTTGATCATCTGCTCAAAGCTTCTGAAGCGGATGTGGCATGGAAAAAAAGTGAGCTGGACAACGCCTCCCGCTTGGCAGAATTAGAGCGTAAAGCCAAGGAAAAGATGACTGTGGAGCATATGAAGCTGTCCTCCCAACTAAAGGAAAAAGAAACCACCATTTCCCGCCTATCTTCTACCTTAGTTTGCCGTACCGCTGAGAGGGATTCCGCCAGAACTGAGATTCAACATCATAAGGATTTCGCTCAAATTCATGGGAATCGCGCTAGAGAGCTGAATGAAGAAAACATGATACTTAGACAGAAAATCAAACAAGCTGTTGGCCCCTGCTCTGATCAGGAAGTTCTTAGTAGACTTGATGAAATAAGTACCGCTAGAAAGGGTATCCAAGAATATGTTAGCGGTCTAGAAGGTAGCTTTTTAGGATTTTCCTTTTCCACGTAACTTGTAATTTGCCGTTGCCTCAGCGCTAACACTATTCCTTTCCTTTATTTTCAGAGGAGAACAAGCGATTAGAGTCTCAGCTAAAGGAGCAGACTACCGCTTTAAAGGAGCATGGCGGATGTACCGCCAGGATTGCTGATTTGGAAGGCCAAGTAAAAGATCATCAAGCGTGCGGGGACAAATTGCGTGCGCTTGAAACTGATAACATGCAGAGCACCGGTAAAATCACCAACTTGGAGAATGAAATTAAAGCTCTCCAGGATTACAAGATGAAGTTTGAGGATGAAACATCCAAGTCTGCTAAGCTTCAGCGTATGCATGATGGTCTTAAGTCTGAGCTGCGTCTCGCCAGGAAGTCGATTCAAAATCTAGAAGAGGAAAATGCCTCCGATGTTAGAATGGCTGGTTTTTATTCTGTTCAAATGTTCTTGGCAAAGTTTTGTCCTGATAATGGTTTGGATATTCCAGAGGAGTATGCTCCTGGACGTGATCCACCTCCCATGGAAAATGCTCCTGGTGCCGCTGATGATGAAGGTAACGCTGAAGATACCGTTGAGGTACACAGCGGTTCAGATGAAAGTGCTGAAGAAGAAGAGAATGCTGAAGACGATAGAGACTTGCAACCAAAAACTCATGATGGCGGCAAAGATGCTAATGTTGGCAAAGAACAAGAGAAGGGTGGAGCTGTCACTAATGCTGAAGAAGAAAACAAAGATACTTCTACCAAAGATCCAAATATGGTTGTTGACAACCCTTGAGATCTCCAAAAGTGCAAGTCTAGGTTAATGTTTCACCTTTTAGCCATCAAATGTAATTTGAATAGCTAGTTTACTTTGCCAACCATGAGATATAGATGTATTTTTCACTTTTTGTTAAAGAACTCCAGTAGACATTTGTCCACCTTTGTATTCCGTTATATATATAAATCTTTCTATTTGTTTTCACCGGTGTAATCGAATCCATTTTGTTTAGTGATGAACTGACAGCATTCATTTTGGCCACCACGCCCCCATTTTCGCTATACATTGTTACTTGTGCCCGTCGGCGATCTAATATAAGTGGTTGGTTAACCGTGAGCCGTCCCTCTGGGAGTTCTCATGGAGTTTTATATTTTTCTGCCATCACTTACAGATCAACAAGTAACGCGTCAGGAATTTTAATGCCACAGTTAGCCAGAACTACTCTTAGTCAGACATCTAAAATTCTTCGTATACACCGGCTTAAGACTTTCATGGCGGTTTTGCCTCAGCGGGTAGTTATTTAACCCTGCAGAATTTTATTTGGCAAATTTGCCTCAGCGTATGGCTATGTAAGCCTTGTGGAATTTATGTTTGGCAAATCTGCCTCAGCGTATGGCTATGTAAGCCTTGTAGAATTTATGTTTGGCAAATTTGCCTCAGCGTATTTGCCGCTGTATGCGAAAAGTAATAACAATAATTTGTTAACGGGGTTCAGCGCACAAAGCAAACCTACATCCCCGGATCTTATTCACTGCCAATTACAAAAGCTAATAAGACCTCTTGGGTATTATGCCCGCCCAAGACTTCGGATTTTTACATATATCCTTATGGATAGAATCTTTTGATGAACTTGGCATTCCATGGATGCTCAAGTTCCTTTCCATGCTCATCAACTAACACATAAGCTCCGCTACCCGCTACACGCTTAACGACATAAGGGCCTTCCCAATTAGGTTCCAGCTTCTTACATCCTTTCTTCTTCTGATACGGCGGTATCTCTCTTAACACAAGGTCGCCAGGCTGGTAATCTCTTTTCACTACACGCTTGTTGTATTCTCTGGCTAGACGGCGGTGGTAATTCTCCATATGAGTCAGAGCAATAAGTCGCTGTTCTTCCAAGTCGTCTAATTTTGCCAATATTAAATCTGTGTTGAGGTTCTTCTCCCAAGCTTCGTGTTTTGTTGTTGGCAACATGACCTCTGATGGAAGTACTGCCTCAGCACCAAATGTGAGTAAGAAGGGAGATGCCCCAGTGGCTTCTCTGATTGTAGTTCTGTAAGACCACAAGACATTGTGGAGATGCTCACACCATGCCTTCTTGTGTCCTTCAACTCGCCTTTTTAACCCCATTCCTATTGTTTTGTTGGTGGCCTCCGCCTGCCCATTGCTTTGAGGATAGATAGGAGTGGACTTTCCTAGTTTAACGCCATATGTTGCCAATAGGTTTTCAATGTTTTCGCCAACCAATTCTTTTCCATTGTCAGTGCAAATTTCCGCTGGGACGCCAAAACGACAGAATATGTTTTCCCATATGAATGTGAATACTTCTTTTCCTGTTCTTTGTCTGATTGCCTTAGCTTCACACCATTTGGTAAAATAATCTGTTGCCACAATAATATATTTGCGCTGTCCCGACCCTGGTGTTAGCGGTCCAATAATGTCAATCCCCCACTTGGCAAAGGGCCAAGGGCTTAATACTGAATTCAACGAGACTGCTGGCGCTTTTATTTTGTTTGCATACAGCTGACAATTCCTACACCGTTTAGCATACTCAGCGGCATCACCATTCATCCAAGGCCAGTAATACCCTTGCATCTTTACTTTTAGAGCCAGCGCCCTTTGCCCGCTGTGATTTCCACAGTCTCCTTCGTGAATTTCCTTCAACAGCTTCTTTCCTTCATCTCTTGATACACATCGTAAAAGTGGCCCAGCAAATGATCTTCTGTATAGGACGCCGTCTCTTAGCTCATAATTTCTTGACCTGCTGATAACCTTGTGCGCTAGAAGTTTGTTTCCAGGAGTGGTGAGATGCTCCAAGTAGTATCTTATAGGAACTCTCCAATCTGTTTCTGCTGACTCTTCACTATCTACCGCCAAGACCTCCTGCTGCCTTCTCCCTTCTATTGATGACATTTTTAATCTTTCAATAGCTATTGCTGGCACATCTGGATCCGCCATCATTGAAGAGATAAATGCTAGTGCATCAGCATGTCTGTTGTCGTTTCTGCATATGTGTCTAAATTCAAGGCCAGTAATCTTGTTAGCGTATTCTCTTGCCACTTGTAAATATTGCTTCAGCGAACTATCATGTGCTTCATATCTGCCTAAGATCTGTCGAATGACAAGCTGAGAATCACTAGTCAAACGAATGTTGCTGATGTCCATTTCGATTATGAGTCTCATGGCGTGTATCACTGCTTCATATTCTGCCTCATTGTTTGTAGCTGGGAACTCCAATCTGAATGAGTGGACTATTCTTGAGCCTTTTGGAGAGATGAAAACTATGCCAATTCCTTTACCTTCTTTATTAGCTGAGCCATCAACATATACTTCCCACTGGTTTGGATCTTTCTTCAACAAGTCTGGGATTCCTTCATCTGGATCTTCCTTCTCCATAAATGGAATATCTTCAGTTTCTTCTTCTTCTTCTTCAATGGGAAAGTCCGCTAGGAAATCAGCAATAACTTGTGACCTTTGAGCTGTCCTTATTTCATATTTGACGCCAAACTGATCTATCTGAGCATTCCATTTTGCAATACGCCCTACTCTTTGAGAACTATGAAGAATGGCTTCAATAGGAGTTTTGGTGAGCACTGTTATTGGATGAGCATGAAAATATGGGCGAAGTCTGCTAGTGGCGAAAACCAGAGCTAGTATTAGTTGTTCTATCTTAGTATAATTCTTCTCTGCGGGCTGCAGAGTTCGACTAATATAATAGATTGGTGTTTCGCCTCCTTTTGTCCGCACTAAGACTGCACTGACCGCTGATGATGTGGCCGCCAAGTAGACTCTTAGTTCCTCTCCATGTTCCGGCGGTTGGATGGCTGGCAAGGTAGCTAAGTACTTCTTTATTCCTTGGAAAGCCTCCTCATGGTCCTTTGTCCAGTTGAATTTTTCTCCTTTCTTCAGCATTTGGAAAAATAGCTTGCACTTGTCAGAGAATCGAGATATAAATCTGTTAAGAGATGCCAGTACACCATTTAAGCGCATAACGTCCTTCAAAGTTACCGGCGAGGGCATTTCCAAAACAGCTTTGACTTTGGCCTGGTCTGCCTCTACTCCTTTCTTTGTAACAACATAACCCAAAAATTTTCCAGATGTAACACCGAATACGCACTTTGCTGGGTTAATCTTTAACTTGGTTATTCTCATGTGATCGAAAATTTCCTTTAAGTCTTGTACATGATCCTTCTTTTTCTTGCTCTTGACCAACATGTCATCCACGTATACCTCCATAGTTTTGCCTATCCACTTCTCAAACATGTCTTGAGCCATCTTTTGGTATGTGGCGCCAGCATTCTTGAGACCAAACGGCATTCTTGTGTAGCAAAATAAACCCTTGGTGGAGAAAAAAGTTGTATGACGCTGATCTTCTTCAGCCAGCGGTATCTGGTTGTATCCAGAATAACCATCCATAAAAGACAGCAACTCATGCCCAGAGGTAGCATCAACGGTCTGATCTATGCTTGGCAATGGAAAGCTATTTTTGGGACATGCCCTATTCAAGTCGCTGAAATCAATACATATTCTTACCCCTTTATTCTTCTTAGGAACCACCACCATATTAGCTATCCATTCTGGATATTGAACTGGTCTAATGATTCCTGACGCTTTCATCTTATCAATCTCAGCCTCTACTGCTTCCTTGTACGCTGGTGCCAACTTCCTTGGACGCTGTTTGAATGGCCTGATCCTTGGGTCTATATCCAACCTGTGGCATGCAGTTTCTGGATTAATACCTGGCATCTCATTCATGCCCCAAGCAAAGACATCCACGTATTCTCTTAGCAAAGCCTCTAGCTGCCAAGATTCTTCTTCATTTAATAAGGTACCAATTTTTACAATCTTAGGAGCATCTTCTTCACCTATGTTGATCTCTCTTGTAGGTTCTACCGCCGTGAAGTGCAAATCTGGCTCACCCATAGGAGAAGGTTCCTTTAGTTGCTATAAAGGCGCTGATGAAGGACCTACCGCTGAATCACCCTCCTTTACAGAAAGAATATATTTGTTGGGGTCAGCCACTAGCTCAGCTATCTCCTTAGTCTTGGTTGCTTCTTTTGTCTGCTTCTTCTTCTCAGTTATCTTGGCCTTTCGAGTTTCACGCATCTTTACATCTACTTCATTGCACGCCTTTGCTGTAGATGAGTCGCCAATGTATTCAGCTACCCCTTCTGGTGTTGGAAACCGCAACCGCTGATGATAAGTCGAAGGAACTCCCTTGATACTGTGTAACCATGGTCTGCCGAGAATTGCTGCATACGGCGAGTCTACCTCCACAACACAGAAAGTAGTATCCATAATCAACGTTTTGGTCGTAACAACCTTCATCTTCACTTCTCCTTTGGGTTTGGATGCTATCCCATTGAATCCATAAATACTGTATGACGAAGGAACTAATGCCTCTACTGGCTCTTCTTTAGAGTCCATGGCTTGGTATGCTGAATTGAATAAAATATCGACAGAGCTTCCTGGGTCTACCAGCACTCTTGGAACTTTGAATTTTCCTATCTGAATAGTAAGAACCAACGGGTTCAAGTGACTTCTTTCCTCCTGTGATAGCTCTACCGCTGAAAAACTGACCGGCTTTTTCATCCATTCTAGCAGTGGACTGCTTTTGACGGCGACACTGAAAATTTCTTTGCCACTGCTATCCCTCTTATGAATTCTTGACATTACGTTATTATGAAATTCATCTCTGCTGATTGTCGAATGCACAATTGAGAAACAATTCAATTCTTTCAAATCACGCTGAACCTCTACTTCAAATACTTCAGGCTTTGGCTGTACTGGTTGGACTTGCTGAACCTCCAATGGTGGCGCTGGTGGTAGCTCTAAGAAATCTTGAAATCTTCCCATACGAATGAATCTATGAACCTCTCGCTGAACTCCTGTGCAGTTTTCAGTTGAATGACCGTGGAACTGATGATACTGGCAATATTGACTGGTATTGGAAATAGGGTTCGCCGGGTTGCCTCTGTTAAAAGGATAGCGGATTTCGTTCCTTGATGCTGAACTTTCTATCTGTCCAAATGCATCAGTGTATGTGACACGTAACTTTGGCAGCGTGACGTCTTGGAAATCTGGGTATCCTGGCTTTCTGTCGCCAAATCTTCTGTTATCATTGTTGAATCTCCTATCGCCATTCCCCTGTCGCCTATTGTCATATCCTCCTCTGTTGTCGCCGTAATTTCTTCTATCGTTATTGGCGTATCTGCCTCTATTGTCTTGATCATCTCTTCCCGCATAAGTATCTCTTTTCCCTTGATTCCACTGTTGATAGCCGCTGTGCTGATGCTGCTGTCTTTCTTGTGGCTGCTGATGTGGGACAACTGCCGCTGAAGTCTTAGCTGCTGCTTCCTCCAATTTTTTGTGTTCCCTTCTAATCCATTCCTTTCTTGCTTCTTCTTGTTCTTCTGGCGACAAATTGTTGATAGAGTGAGCGTGCTTTGCACTTTCTTTCTTCTGGCGCTCTTCTTCTTCTCGCATTTCTTCATATATCAACCATTCATTCTGTCTTGCCCTCAATTCTCCTATATCTGCCACTGGAGTCCAATATAAAGACTGAAACATCTGATCCGTTGTCTCCATACCGCTGATAAATGCATTCATCTTTTCTTTGTCAGATACGGCCGTCCCCACTTCACTACACAATCTTCTCCACCTCATGATGTAGCTTCTACACGTTTCCGAGGGCCTCTTCCTGTTGTTAAACAATTTCTCTGCTCCAGGGCGCAGTCTCTTGTTTTGAATGTAATTTGCAATAAATTTCTCTTCCAATTGCGCGTATGTCTCAATTGACTTTTCTTTCAGACTGCCAAACCAGGCCAATGCTTCATCTTTGAGAGCAGCGGCAAACGACATGCACATTATTGGAGGTGAACCAATCCAAGCTGTTAAATCTCTTCTGTAGCTTTGCAAGTGTACTGTTGGATCTCCTGTACCGTCGAAGATTGATGAAAAAGTTGGCATACTAAATCTCTTAGATACGTGTCCGTACGTGATTTCGTCTACGAATGGCGTCTTCTTGGCTTCTGAGATTGCCTTTTTTAGTTTATCGTCTTTTGTCTGACCGGCGGCTTCTTCTATCTTTCTCTCCATACGGCGGAATCTTCTTGAGATGTACTCTTGTATATCTTCCATCTTGCCCGAGTCAGCGTAACTTTCTTCACCGTGATTAGATTTCCCAGCCCTCTTACTTTCTTCCTTTTTCGCTGTAGATGCTTCCACCTCTGGCCTTGCAAATCTGTTCTTTTGATGTTTGTGTACTGTATGAGTTGAGCGGCTTCTGCTTCGACTTTCCATTAATTGCCTATGCTGCTCTGCCAGTTGTAAATTACTCTGAAGGATGATGTCCATTTGCCTTTGCATTTGCAACTGCATCTGAGCTTGGTTTATGGTGCTTTGTTCAAAAAACTTCTTTAACAATTCTTCAGTGTTGTTAGCGGACTTTCCTTCCGACACTGTTATTGGCGCTGTCCTTGATGCTCCAACAGCGGTCATCAGTCTACTACTTCCTCCTATCTCCTTTGATGTATTACCGGCTGCTCTCAAGGGTAACCCATTAGAGTTGAGATGACCGCTTGCTACTCTTGATAGTCCTTCCACTGCATGAGATGTTTCACCGGGAATCGCTGCTTCTTTGATGGTGCCGTCATCCACTGCTTTTCCTTTACTTTGCGCTGGGACTTCTTCTTCCTCATCTTCTTCTGGTATTCCATCCAAATGTGTTATGTCTTGTATCATAACGGGACCCAAAGTCTCTGTCTGCTGTTGAGGCACCGCTGACTGTGCTGCCGCTGTTTGCTGTGAAAGTACCGCTGACTGTATTGTTGCTGTCTGTTGCTGTTCTGATGTCGGCGCCATCGGCTGTTGTTGCTGACTCACTGGCTGTGGTATTGCTGATTGCTGTTGATGAATCACTTGCTGTGGTGTTGTTGACCGCTGACTAGCATTGCCATTCAAGAAGAAATCATGTGCAAAACCTAACGGTAGTACCGCTGAACTTCTCAAGTTGTGTCGATTAGCAAGGGGAACAGACTCAGCGGGTGTAGGAAATTTCGATGCTTTACTTGTTGACGCTGCACCTCCTTTCCGCTTAGTCGCCATTTTAGTATCCTGTGTAGAAAACAACAAAAGCACTTCCTGACAGTATTAAGCTAGCTTGACTGTTAGCAAATGCCAAATTCGTTAGTGGAGGCGGTTGAACAATTTCTGACAAAGTAGGAAACAGACAAAATAGTACAGAACAGCAACAACAACATTTGCAGAGCATGACCTAGTCTTGTCGGCAGTTGAAAGAAAACCCTAAATTTTGAAAACTCGTTGGAACCCTAAAAACACCCAAATCTAATAACCATACTCAT
This sequence comes from Papaver nudicaule, assembly GCA_023529015.1. Lineage (NCBI taxonomy): Eukaryota > Viridiplantae > Streptophyta > Magnoliopsida > Ranunculales > Papaveraceae > Papaver > Papaver nudicaule. The sequence continues at coordinate 1,217 of JAJJMA010218628.1, read as the reverse complement.
AACAAAGATCAAGATCTGTACGACATGAAGATTTCGCTAATAACTTTTCATAACACTTTTAATCCAAAATGACGCCATGACATCTAACTACAATAAATCTGCTAAGAATCATATGTGACATAACGATCCACCTTCATCCTAAATTTCCAATGACGTATATGAACTTACGTGCTCTCACACATCTAAAGATACATTAACGACATCTAACACATCCTAATAAAAAGATTCTCATCATTTTATAAAGATTTGACAGCAACAGTATTCTAAGTTTTGTTAAATGAAAAACTCATTAGTGCTGTTAAAGCGACAAGCAAATGTATGGTTAAAAACCACCAGCAACATAAGTGCTGTTAAAACATCATTAATCATACTCAAAACACTCTATAATTCCTAACACCAGAACTTTTTAAGATTGAGCCTCCTTAAAAACGATAACATACTCAAAACTTCATACACAACAGTATAAACTTATGCTTAAAAGTCCTATAACCACATAAAATAACACAGCAGTCTAATATGCTTACAACCAGAAATTTATGGTTTAAAAACCACCAGCAACATAAGTGCTGTTAAGACGCCATTAACCATGTTAAAAACATTCAATATTTCCTAATCACCCAGACCTTTTAAGGTTCAGCCTCTTTGAACAATAATAAACACATAAGTTCCATAAGTGGAAAGTCTAAGCCTCTATCTAACACAACAGCATAACCAATATTTTTGAAAACTTCAAATATCACACCAAAATAGCCTAAGTTTCATGAAAACCAGAAGAAAATTTTTGAAAATCACAGGTTCAGACCTCTTCTAGCGCCAAAATGTAGTTGGTGAAATCCCCATAATGAAGATTTTACCAATACACCCCTACTTAAGATCATAAACATGATATAACATACACACTTAGGATAAACACCTCACTACATGTAGATTAGCACTTATGCATGAACAGTAGACAACATTAAAGATAAACAACAAACAACACATAACAGTTGAACAAATCATAACACTCAAATATGTATCATTATTGATTAAATCCATGCATCTCACCTTGCAACGGATCTCACTCTACAGCATATCAAGATCTCACCAATAATCTGGATAACAGAGAGTTAGGACTTGCTTCCTCTCTATTAGCCAAACCCTAGCAATCACTTTTCCAACCCCCCTCAATGAGGGCGTACATTGCCTTATATAGCGTTTACAAGTAATGGAATACA
>JAJJMA010218611.1:0-11875 GCA_023529015.1 Papaver nudicaule | reverse complement strand
CTTGACATACCAACGCTAGTGGGTTTGACCGGACAATGCCCTAACAAGTGGCGAAAAACATTTTGTGGGGCTAAGGTTAGGGAAACATTTTATGGCGAGAGATATCTTGTGGGGTATATTTTGTGGCGTTGTTGGGGGAATATTTTGTGCCGCCACAAGAAGATATTTGAGGATTTGAAGATTGTAAGGATCTAGGGAGATGAATACCTTTTAAATCCCTTATTAAGATTCCTACTCCCGCACCGTCTGCTCCAGAGGTTCTAAGATCTTCATTCGACCTCTTTTGTAGTTAACCCCAATTTTCGAAGGGGAAAGACTCACCTTTTCACTCGTGTGGGTAGTTTTTGGATTTGGAGTTGATATCGCATGAAGCATCTGCTAATGAGTTCGTATTCTCAATTTCCAATATCTTCATGTTTATACTTAAAGTCCTTGCACTCGAAATGTCTCATCCTACCACTGGTATGTTTCCAAATTCGGATTGCGGCCGAAGGATGTCGAAAACCTACTGATGACGACAATGAGATCCGTCTAAACCAAGGTAGGGGGACATGAGATCTACTTTCAAACTCTATGTGACGAGAGCGTCACTAGATCCCGGGTAACACCAACGTGGCAAGTTGATATTGAAAGGGGAAGACAAACTTCGAAGTGGCCTGCTTGTTAAGTACTGTCCCGTGTTGAGGATGATTTTGTCCGCTTTGTTGTTAGTGATAGCTAAGAGGAGCGCCACGACCATGATACTGCTACACTTGCTCGAAAAATGAAGACTTGGTGGCGTTGCTACCCGGAAAGAGAAGAAATTCTGGGAAGATATGAATTCTGGTGTACGTTGATCCTCCAATGATTCTCTAGGTTTTGTACACGATCCGGTCCCCAATTCGTCGTTGAGAAGATTAGAACCACCATTTGTCGTTGTTGACGTAGCGAGATTATTCCTGCTTCTTTACGAAAAACTCTTGTAACAAGAAATCCCGACGGCTTTGAGAGCTTCAATAGAGACGTTGGTAGCGGTGCCAACGTTTATTAGAGTTCTTTTTCGGATTTTCCTTCCTTCGAAAGATTTGCATCGGATAGTCCCCAGCTGCATGGATATCTGATGATGGAAGAGCGGGTAAACTACCTTTCTCCTCGCTGAAGGTGATTTCTTCTGATCCTTCAGATTCCTTTGGCGAATGAGTTACTGCTCGATTAACGACCTCTGCTCGAGTAGTTTCTTCCACGAAGACTCCGGGCATTGATCTTGAATGATGAAACGCTTCTTGTAGAACCAGGGGCATATCGAGTTGCAATCCATGTTTTCCTTTGACGAAATTCCGCCAATGCTGTTTGGGCGGCGACAACCTTTACTTGTAAAATGATGTTTCCATAAGTTTGGACTGTCATTCCGTTTGAATCTTCAATTACCGCGAGAAACACCAACATCCTTAAAAGTTCGGTCTAATAATGTTCTGGAGAATTTGGTGCGGTTAAGACTGGCCGTGGTGGGGAGTCCCCAACTATGTTTCGGCAATATCTTCTCGCTGTTTTTCGTTGGACTTAAATTTTCTTATGTGAAAATATGTTGTTCGTCGAATTCCTTCAACTTTTTGTGTATTTCTCAGCTGTCGAGAATTGTCAAATCGGGGTAATCTGATCGTTTCATCCTGGATCCAGGTATCTTAATGGCTCCATCATTTCTTCGGAAATAGATCTGGGGAGTTCGTTTAGTCTTGGTTGTCGCACTTCTTGTTGTTGTTGTAGCGGATCCGTATCATGTGCTTGAGCCACACTTCTGTTCGTAACCTTATGAGTTGAATGTATTGTCCCGTTGTTGTACGGCTTGTTAACGAGTCTCCTGTTATCACGGGTTTCACAAGCTTCCTCATTCCTTAACTGCTTGGATATTTTCTAGCAAGGCAGGGACGGTTGTAGCTGATCGTGTTGCGGCTTTGTAGATCTAAGAGAATGCTTGAAACCGCATGTTCTCTATGAGAGCTTGGTAAACAGGAACCATTCCGTTGATAAAGTTGTACTAGTCCCAACTTTGTTACATTCGAAAGTTCGAATTCTGAACTTCTTCGGGTGAAGAGTATCCCCATGGAGGATGGGTCTTCTGAATAAGGAGGTTGTTGTTGATGAAACAGAAATGCGCCTTCTTTTCTTGATTCTCCAAGAGTTTCTCCCAATCTTGATGGGCAGCAAGATTGGATTGTTGATTATGTTTTTGTTCAAGTTGAATACGACATATTGTTGTCTTGAGAATCCGGATCCTGGCGTTTCTGGTTGCAACAGTTTTCCTGCAAGTCTCCATGACTTGTCGACATTCCTTTGGTGATGATGGGATTGTCGGGGCTTTGAGGATGTTGGAAAATCTCTCCTTGAGCATTCGTCGTATTAGCTTGACTTTGAATGAGAGTTTCCTGCCTTTTCGCCGGTTAAGCAACATTACTTTTAGTTTCTGAGTATTTCCATCTTTCTTTTAACTAGAGAGAATACTAATGATACTGGTGGTGATAGGCGAATATTGACCTTCATTCCCCAACTTTGCAGGAATATTTTTAAATCTTCATTTGTGACACTTTTGGGTTGTGTGTCTTTTTATTACTCGTGTTCCCTCTGGATAGTGGTTTCACGTCATCTTGAATACGGGTTCTGTAGGTGATATCCGCAGGAGCTTTAAGAATCTCTCCGATTTCTAGATTTGACAATATTCACGCCTCTTGAGGTAGGCTATTCTGTCTGAGTGTGCTCGTTCTCTTTTAACTTTTGGCGAGAATGTCTTTTCGTTTGGTTAGTTCCTTCGTGGTCGCTCTCTTGGTAATCCTTTTCCGCGATAATATTGTTACCACTAGAAATGATATTCGGTGCAATGGTAGTTACTGTAGTGATATGAGTAATTGGGATGATGGGAATGGCGCTCGAATTTGTGCCATTTTCATTGGTAGGAAGTTATGATTTTTGGTAACTAATTTTAGCCTAAGTTCAACCGCTCTATGATGAGAAAATCTTCTGAAATCGAGAGATTGATCTTCCACTGTGGTAGCCAAATATTTTTACATGAAAAACATTGTACTGCGAATGAGCACATTTCTTTCAAGATCAAAATCAAACAAGACAAGCCTAAACCAAGTCAATGGTCGTTCAAGTCTTGCTTCGGTCACAGAAAAGATAAGGGTTGATCTAGGGAGGGAAACAGTGAAATAAATGAGACCGGGTTGATTCTTTGAGAAGAATGCGTGTTTCTGGGTGTAAAGGTTCAAGAGTTTTAGCCGAAATTATCACTGAAAACTCTCCAATGCTAGAATGTGAATACTCATAAGAACTTGATGTCGTCTTCTGGTGTTCTTCCTTTGGAAAATAGAAGAGGCCTCTATTTATAGTGTTGAATTCACCCTGATCTCTCGATGGAGGAAGGAAGTTGTAGGAAGATAGAGAAGTGGAGAACATGAGTTTTTTTCTATAACCGCTGGGGTTGTGTAGAACATGTCCACTTTTCGCCTACTTGCGTAAATTTCCACTATCTCCATCAATTTCTTTCGTAGCTGCCGTAAAAAGTCAGACCAAAACCTTAAAATTATCGCCCCATGTGACATGTTTGATGTCTCATGTCAATTATTACGTCATGAAAATGACTTGTATGCGACTGAGTAAGTATTCATGAGGTTCTAACTTGTTTATGTGAATTGAACTCTTGTTGTCGAAAAAAATCACTGAATTCCTCAAGATAGTCTAAGACTAGCCTTTGTGGCTCTAGAATTATGGTCGAGCCATAGGCTGGCTCTCGTATCTTAAATATTGCACCAGCATGCCTGGCGTAAACTTAGTTGTGGCGCCACAAATTTCATTGGGTGGTGCCACAAATGTGGCGCAGATTTTTTGTTGGGTGGCGCCACATATTTTATTGAGTGGCGCTATAATGGCACCACAGACTCTACCAAATAGGCGTCACGTTTGTGGCGCCAAAAAGCTGGCGCAATTATTATAATTTTTCTAATGTGTGGCGCCACCACAGTTTGTGGCGCCATGAAATTAACCCTTGTCAAGGGCTATAATTGTGGCCAGCCAATTTGGCTACTAAGCATTAGGTGATAGTGTAGTTTTAGGCCGTAAGGTGTTTAATCTGTGACGTGTTTACGGCCGCAAGGTGTTTACGCCATGGCGTGCTATTGCACAAATCCCAGATTATTATAGTTCTGGGTTAATCTAAAATTCTCCGTGATATCAGAATTCATGAAATTTAGTGTTGACAGGCAGAGCCTGGTTTTGACCATAGGCAAAGGCCTAAAGTCTTTAAATATTAAGGAGAAAACCCGACAGGGTGCATCCATTAACTTTCCACTATAGCGACAACAGGTGATTCACCTAATGTTGAGGAATTCATTCCGCAATGATGTCGACTTAGGATAGGTTTCAGTTGTCATATGTCAGTGGAATAGTACGTACCGTATTACAATACAATTATAAGTTAGTCTGCAGAACACATTGTATTCCGAGACTATATACCAAAACCAGATTCTAGTAGGTATATATATCAAAAAACCTAAGCAAGTAGGCGATAGCCTTGAGATCAATATCCTTAAGGCGTATCAAGAGAGATTTTACAGTTCTTTAAAAGCCTGAGCAAGTAGGCAATAGCCTTGAGATCAATATCCGTAAGGCATATCGAGTGAGATTTTACAGTTCTAACCCTTCTCAAAAATCCCCTTCTACAATGTACAACCGTAATTAATCTTGGCTCTAAGAGTGATCAACAATTGGAACTCAAACTCCAACATCTTAAACAAGTACCAAAAGGTTGAAAAAATTCAACTAATCGATGCTGATAAAACAGACACACTGGAAAGTTACATGTGTCTTCTAAATACAGCCATCCACATAATGTAAAAACAGTATAACCCCTATAAAATAATAGCGTCGGAACCGGCAAAATTTATTATATTATCGCGATATTAAATAATCAATAATATAATAATTATTAATTTATATATTTTATATTGCATCAAGAATGTACAACGCCTAAAACTCTTCTAATGTTGATAAAAGTCCAAAATGAAATTCAATGTGACATCAATTTCAAGAAAAACTAAATCTAAAGTTAATAAAGTCCGAGATGAAATTTAATGTGACATCAATTTCAAGAAAAACCAAGTCACAATTAAATATTTTTTTACTAAAATATCATAAATATAAAATTAATCTTATATATTTTAAAGTATTATTAATTTATATATCACATGGGACTTATATAAAGCTTCGAAAAGTTATTAATTTATGAATTTATCGAATTATTAATTTAGCACGTTGGCCCCGACTCGGGACCGGAAGAATTTATTATTTTAGCGCGATTATTAATTTATCGCGGATTATTTTATAGGGGTTCTACTGAACAAGGTCTTCCATATTTACCACACATGTTTTCCCTAATTCCCACCCATAATTCTCCTAATTACCACATATATAATTTTTAGAATCTTCTAAATACCACCTATTTGACATTTTGTTTCCACCCAACAAAATGAACCCACAATGCCTTCAAACCCCAAATCCTAAATATCTCTATGTATTTCAACGTCCTTTTTCTCCTCCTCCATTTTCGAAGGTTTTGACATCCATCACATTCAATCAACAATTTTTTTCCCCCTTAAATTATTGATCTACTAGCTTAGATGCCTCCAAGGAATCAACAAATCCTTTAAGAAAAAACTAAACCCCGAAAGAGATAAAGTGTAAGCCTAACAGTTATACATGATTGATTGCACATACAAAATTGATATTAGAATTCAATTTGTTGATTGTGTTATGATAAAGAATTGGTCGTCAACATTGGGTCGAGTAGTTCCAAAACTTGAAATCGATCTATGAACTAGTCATTGGATTTTGAACGATTATTGATAGTTCTAGTCGTTCAGTTTTGAACTAATGGTACTTCCTTCAGTAATTGAATTTTGAACGACTATTACTATCCCTGGTAGTTCAGGTCTGAAAAATTGGTATCTAATTTTGTAGTTGTGAAGACTAAAAATCTAATTGGTCTTTCAGAAATTGACAGTTGTTTCTTAATCTTTTCGTTTATATGGTAACAATTGGGACCTAATGGAAAACTTTAACTCAAAGGAGTTTTAAGTTTTGTAGTCATGCAAAACACGACGGCTATGACACCGGATAGTAGTTTAGGTTATGACGACCTAAGGTTGATTTGGTCGTTCTATAAATATTAAAACAAAAAACAAAATTAATTCAGAATCGTATGCATATGTCTGCAATTGTTGTTGGAACAACTATAATCAATCATCATAGAAAAAGTTTGAACTTTTTTTTTTTGTAAAGGTCGGAAATTTATTTATAGACAAACAGAGAGTAGTACAATATGCAATCTTTCCTAACTACGCAAGTAAGATTACACAAAACATCCTCTATTTGTTTCCGAACAACACTATTTCTACCAAAAGAACCCCCATAGCCTTCAATTTTCTTCATAGCCTTCAATTTCCTTCGAGATGAAACAAACCTCCTGACCTTCCTTGCAAATTATGAAACCAAGAGACCAGCACACCAAGGTAACCAAAGTAACCAACCTAAATCGAAAACAAAAAGTTGCACTGGTGCGAAGGATGTGACACCTTCCAAAAGGACTTCCCATGAGAAAAGCCTGGTAATTTTGATGGACCGTGGATGAAGTGAAGTAATATAATTGTGTTAAACTGGCTTGATCCAATTAAGACTCCAAAATGCCAAGTAGAGGAAAGAAAGAAGCGTATGAAGTAAGAAGACTTATTTACAAACAAAAAGGGGGAAACCACGACTCTAAGCAGCAGCAGCAAAAAAAAAAAAAAAAAAAAAAAAAAAAAAAGGGTTGACCACGACTCTCAAGTACAGACATGACCTGGTTCGTGATACCTTTGCCGATATTTGTTATCGTGCGGGTGTCCCAGCTAGGAAAGAGGTTGATTTGAGGTTCCTCTCAGACACCGGAGTATCTTTGAGACCTGCGGATATCTTAGTGTATAACTGGGATAATGGGCATGATGTGTGTATGGATATCACAGCTGTTTCACCTTTTACAGGCGTTGGGGTGCGCGCTTTTGCTCCAGGGAAGGCAATTGATGATGCGGTCGTTCGCAAAAAAGACAAGTATTTAGAGAAATGTACTGCTCAGGGATTTGGTCTTGGTGTGGTGGCTTTTACTACTTTAGGGGAGTTGGGTAGTGACACTGTGGAGTTTTTGAGGAGATTGCGCAACTATATGGCTAGCCATGATGCGAATGTCATAGTGGGTGATTTTCTTTTCATAGGATTGGTGTTGTACTTCAAAAAGGGATTGGAGCCCAGCTTGTTGCCAGGCTTCCATCTAAATCTTGTAATCCTGTTGATTCTGATTCAGATTCTGATTAATAATATATGAATTACAAAAAAAAAAAAAAAAAAAAAAAAATCTAATTCCCCCAGTTTCCATAGGGAAAATAGGTGAATGAACTGAAAATTACAACTGGACAATCAGTATAGGCTCCGAGAACTTCTTAAATCCTTCTTTTCCGAGTCAAGATCAAGTCAGACTGACAAATTATTGAGTTGTAGATTCCTTCCAAGCTCCTTTGAACCAACTTTAATCAAGAAAATCAAAGAAAAAAACATACATGCAAAAGGGAATTACAAAGCTTGGAAGTGGAATGGTGATTTGGCACTGAGAGTTATATGAAAATTCTTGAAGGAAATGTGGGGGGTTAGAGATCAATCTTACTGCTAAAGTACCCACTAGATAGGTGACTTACAAACAAGGTAAGGAGGAAGGAAAAAAAGGTTGTGAACTTGGTGAATTCATTGCATGCAAACATAACAAAAACAAGTAGAAGAACGAGATTAAGATACAGGGAAACAACCCAAGATTTTGGTGAAGATAGGAAATCAAGGTGATATGTAATCAAAAACCTAATAATCCTCAAACTGAAGTTCTAGTTTAAATAGGAACATGAAACACACATATCCAAAACAGTTTATGAAATTGAGATTACAACTTTTAAAATAAACTTGGTAGCTTGACTCGGAATCGAGTTGACTCAACGAAGATCAAGAAGGAGCTGGACACTTAGAACTTATTAAAACACATGGGGAATGCAAAGAAAAAATGTTGAATTGATGTTATTCACCTTATAAAGTTTTGGATTTGAGTGGGAAAAAAAAACATGCAAATTAAGAACAAGTTAACTCGTTTATGGTGGAACAAGTCACCTCAGTGAGAGAGAGAGAGTACACTTGATCAAAGAGGATATATTAAATTTGAGTGTGGTGGAATATCGAATAGTTAAGTTTGAAAATGAATAATATTGTTGTGTAATATAGAATAGTTAAGTTTGAACATGAATAAGAAGAAGAAGAAGAAGAAGAAGAAGATGAATAAGATATGTTATTCTTCATTAACTAGCTTAACCGATTGATTCAAAACCATAAAAATTCAGGAAAAAAAATATTGAATTCGTGGATCATAAAGTTTTTTAATAAAAGAGAACATTGATAATGAAGTAGAAAATAAATTAGTGGTTTATTTATAGTCAAAGTCAACTTGACTTTTGAAGATGGTAAATAGAAAAAAAATTAGAACTAAAAGGTAATTTTCTTTTTCAAAGAATAGGGATTGTCATTTAGAAAGGGGTTGGCGCCCAGCTTACTACTTGGTTACCGATCAACTTCTTGTAAACGTTTTTATTCTTAATAAGAAAGATGAATTTCATACTTTAAAAAAAATAAAAAATTAAAAATTAATTAATTTTATAAATTGGGAGGGAGGTAGGAATTAGGAAAATTATGTGGCAAATAGGGAAAACCGAATACATTTTAGACGTTTTTAATACGGAGCTTGCCATATTTCATCGTAACTGATAATATCAGATAAACTAAGCAAAGTAAAGATGAAAGAATTGTATTACAAAACCAACCGAGAGAGAATTGTTATTACATGACACACTTATATAGGAGTTGTCATAACAGCCGACACAACCGTTACATTGATTAGTCTAATACAGAAGACTAAAGTCAATAACACTCTAACACTATTATCGAATATACTCCCCACAAACTGTTATATGGCACATAAAGCAGTTTGCAGAAACAAAGAATAACAATAGCAGTAAACAACACACAGTTTAACTGAAGTTTGAAGAGATAATAGCAGATGCGGAAGTAACAACAGTAGTAGTAGTAGTAGTAGTAGTATCTTCAGCAGAAGTAGTAATAGTATCTTCAGCAGAAGTAGTAGTAGCAGTAGTTGCAGCTTCAACAGAAGTATTCTTGACAGCATTTCCTAATAGTAAACCCAAATGCCTGGAGAAAGATGAAAAACAGAGTCCTTTGGTGAACAGATCAACCAACTGAACTTCACTTGCAACATGCTTAGCAGAGAGAAATCCTTCATCAACTAGTTCTCTTACTCCATGAAAATCAATACCTACATGCTTTGTCCTGGCATGAAAAGGAGGATTATGAGCAAGTGCAATAGCACTGGTATTATCACACAGTATTGAGATAGGTTTCTTGACTATAATATGCAGTTCAGATAACAGATCCTTTAACCAAGATATTTCAGCAGATGCAAGAGTTAGACATTTATATTCAGCTTCAGCAGAAGAGTTTGATACTGTTGGTTACTTCTTTGATGACCAGGACACTAAGTTAGAACCCAAAAACACAGCATAACCAGCAGTAGATCTCCTTGTGTCTGGACAACCAGCCCAATCTGAATCAGTATAAGCTGTCAAAGCATCTGATTTACTTTTCTTGAAAGTAAGACCAACTCCAATTGTACCTTTTAAATATCTCAATATCCTCTTAACTAACTGAAAATGTTGATCTGTAGGAGCATGCATAAACTGGCTAACATGTTTCACACCAAAACATATGTCAGGCCTAGTTGTAGTTAAATATTGCAGACCCCCAACTAGTGTCATATACTCAGATGCATCAGTCAACAGAGTACCATCATGAATAGATAGCTTATTACCCTTTGCAACAGGTGTAGAACTGGGTTTGCTATCTAATAACTTTGCCTTTGCCAACAATTCTAAAGTATACTTCTTTTGTGAAAGAAAAATACCTTCCTCATTTTTGTTTGCCTCAATACCCAGAAAATAGTTCAGGCTACCTAATTCTTTCATTGGAAAAGCCTTCTTCAATGCAACTACAAGCTTTTCAATCATTTGCTGAGAACTTCCAGTTAACAAAATATCATCAACATATAACAACAGAACCAAAATTTCTCCCTGATAACTAAAAACAAACATTGAGTTATCACTAATTTCTCTTTCAAACCCATTCTCCTTTAGAAAAGCTGTAAACCTGTGATTCCAAGCTCTTGGAGCTTTCTTTAATCCATAGAGACTATTTTTCAACTTACACATAGCATTAGGATATTTAGGATTTACAAACCCTGGAGGCTGCCTCATATACACATCATCATTCAAGTATTTGTAGATGGTGGATTTTTTAGCAAGGGTAAAAATGTTAAAAAAAGATAGATACCCCAATCTACCAACAAGAATATTCCATGAGAAGCCTCACAGTAGGGAACTATGAAGGTGCCGCCAGGATGTCACCTCGTTAGAGAGGCATCACCTCGTCAGAGAGGCACCACCTCGTCAGAGAGGCATCACCTTGACAGAGAGGCGTCACCTTGACCAAGAGACGTTGTTGAGAGACGTCACCTTGACGAAGAGACGTTGCTGAGAGACGTCGCTTCGATGCAAAGGCGTCTCCTTGATCAGGAGGCGTCACCTTGAGCAAGAGGGGGCAGAATCCAGGGTGTGAGTCAACCCACCGAAGTTCGATAGCCCCACATCACAAGAAGACCTAGTAGGTAACGTTCAGGAAAAGACTATTTCCCTTGGACGAGCTAGACCACTTACGAACGAGACATAATGAACACGTACAACCCTAGATTCATCCACTAGTCTGTTGTTGTTTTTACCTGCAAAAACAATGTACCGTCTCTGGGTACTATCGTAGTGCTCGGAGATCAAAGTCGAACAAGACGAGCCTAAACCAAGAAGATGGCCGTTCACGTCTTGCTTCGGTCACAGAGAGGATAGAGGTTGGTCTAGTGAGGGAAACATCGAAGAAACTTGAGATCAGGTTGAGGATGTGTTTTGGGTGTAAGAGTTCAAGATCTCCGTCGTGAAGTCGACTAGAAATCTCCAAGGCTAGAAACGTTTTTGGATTCTCAGGTGTGTTTTCTCTGAGGCTCTGATGTTGTTGTTTCTGTGTTCTAGCCGTTCTACCTTGGAAGATAGAGGAAGCCTCTTATAGTTTTGAACTCACCCTGATCTCTCGACAGAGAAGGTGGAAGTCGTGGAACAGTGGGGGAGTGGAGGACATGAGTTGGTTTACGCAACTGCCTGAGTCGTGTAGAATATGCCCACTCGCGCCATCTTCTCGTAACTGTCCACTATTTCCATCAGTTCTTTCAACTGTCGTAGACCGCCAGACCAATACCCCTAAAGTTATCCCCCCCGTGTGATGTTTTTGATGTCTCGAGTGATACGCGGATATTGCGTAGTTGAGTTGAGTAAAGTAGAGTCGTATGACTAACTGGCGTGACCAAATATGATCGTAGTGCCTATGGGGCACAAGTGCATAGGAGTGCATAGCGCCATAGCCCAAGGGACTACGGCCTTGGCCCTTGGCCAAGACAAAGTTTAAAGCGCTTTGCGCTAGTTCTATGGCGCCACGGCTCTTGGCGTCACGGCCTTGGCCTTTGGCCAGGGCCAAGTTCTTTGAAGCGCCTTACGCTAGGTTTATAGTAGTGGCGCCATGGCTCATGGCGCCACGGCCTTGGCCTTTGGCCAGGGCCAAATTTCTAAGGCGCTTTGCGCTTGTTCCATGGCGCCATGAATTATGGCGCCACAAC
>JAJJMA010218579.1:0-12810 GCA_023529015.1 Papaver nudicaule | reverse complement strand
GTTCTCATGTTCTCCACTCCTCCACTCTTCCACGACTTCCACCTTCTCTATCGAGAGATCAGGGTGAGTTCAACACTATAAATAGAGGCTTCCTCTATCTTCCAAGGAATAACACTTGAGAACACCACAACCTCAGAGCACGAGAAACCAGATTCTTAGTATTCAATACACTTCTAGCCTTTGGAGATTTTCAGTCACACCTACGACGGAGATCTTGAACTTTCATACCCGGAAACACGCATTCAAAACCTGATCTTAAGTTTCTTTCACTGTTTCCCTCCCTAGATCAACCTCTATCCTCTCTATCACCGAAGCAAGACTTGAACTCCCATTGACTTGGTTTAGGCTAGTCTTGTTCGATTTTGATCTCGAAGACTACAAAAGTACTCATGGTGGTACATATGTTTTTCACGTAAAAACATTTGGCGACCACAGTGGGAGATCAAACTCTCGGTCTCAGAAAACTCTCTCAAGAATGGTTGAACTCAGGTCAGGGTCAGACAACAAGAATCTCAACTCTTCAACTAATGGTGGTGGAACTTCCAGCGCAATACCTACCAACTCACTCATGACGCTACCCCTGTTGCATCCCCTGTCATCCCAACGACTCCCATGACTCCAGCCAACACCTCTGGCAATAACCCTTCTCGCTCCATCAGGATCAATGTTACCACCGGAAAAGAGAAGGAAACACCAGGGGATTTGACCATGAAGGAACTAGCCAAGCACCAAGACGATCTTACAGAAGGACAGATCAAGATGTTTGATACTCAAGTTGAAGTCCTAGCATGTCTCAAGACTCTATATGAAAAGTTATCATCAAGTTCACAAGCCAACGAAACTCTCATAACTACTGGTGGCGCTAACTCCATAATCCATATCTGGGATGATGAGACGATTCCTACTCAAACAGAGCCTCAACAGGAAAAAAGCTACTACCCAAATATGTCACTAAAAGATAATTTGGACAGACTACTGCAAAGCCCGGAGAAGGAGACGACGCTACATGTTCATCATCACTGACGACCGTGCCCATACGAAGTGCAGAGGATCCCTATTCCCGAGAGGGGAAAACGAATGCAACCACGTGCTGGGGCTCAGAATTCTCGAAGCCCCTTACTGGAAGAGCCTACACTTGGTACAACAACCTTGCCCCGAGCGGCATTGGTACGGGGAGCGAAGTGGTGAATACGTTCTACCGCAAGTACTTTTTTTTTTATCAGAACATGAGCCAAGCTCTCGACTGTCAGGACCCGGACGTAATAGAACTACAATTGGTGGAGCTCTGCATCAACGAAATGATCCTTGTCTACCGATTCCTCTAGGAAAACCTCTGCTTTCAAACATTCTCTGAACTCCTTGAAGCTGCAAAAGAACTGCCATGACTGCACCTATGTTACTGGAGAAGGCCAAACCCCTAAGAAGCGAAGAGGCTCATAATACCCACGGTGACAATAGCCTGATCAACAAGCAGTACAACAACAACTTACCATCCATGAGTGCCATCAGTGAAGGGAGTAAGAGGAAGAATCCAGCTACAGATGTAACACACCCAAAGCATACAACTTCAAACTCGGCTTCGAAAACTCCAGGTGACAACATGGGTCTAAGCAGATTGCAACACAGGCTACGGCGCTATGGGTCACGGTGACATAAGTCACGGAGCCCTAAGTCACGACGCCACAAGATATGGCCACAAATCACAGAGCCACAACTAAACCTGCAGTATTAGGGATTAATAAACCCTTAAGGAGCGAAGAAGCTCGTAGTACCCGTGACGACAAAGGATTTATCAACAAACACTAAAGAGACGGACAACCCCATCATCACCAAGAGAATGACGACGAGACATGGGGACTTCCAGAGTTACCACTGCAACCAGCCAGGAACTCCAGGGTTTAAATTCTCAAGACAACCTGAACAGAAGCATAATCAACAATCTAACTTTGCTACTCGTCAAGATCAGGAGAAACCCTTAGAGGATCAAGAAGAGAAGGCGCATCTCCGTTTCATCCACGTCAACCCCTATCCAAAAGACCCCTCTCCCATGGGATACTCCTCACTGGAAGAAGTTCGGACTTCGAACTTTCGAATGTAATAGAGTTGCAATTAGCACAACTTTGTATCAACCGAATGGTTCCTGTTTAAAAAACTCTCTTGAAGAACCTAAAGCTTTCAAACATTCTCTGAGCTCTGCAAAATGATAGGTGCATAAAACACCTTCATTATCATCTATAGTTTATGCTTTCTTTGTTAGTTTTCTTGTGAAATACTTTGCATTATTCTTGTTTTCTATTGTGTAGCGTTTATTAGGTTGAATCATCCAAATATGAGCTAAAAGTGCTTAAAGGAGCAAATAACAAAAGAGCGAAAAGAGGAGAAAGGCCAAAGACCAAGCTTCACTCATTCAAATGCGGATTTTCTTGGCTCTATCTTGAAGAGAATTGAATTACGAAGCCAACGGCGAAAGAATCAAGTCAATCCGAATTCGTATGAAGAAGTTAGCAAAAATTAGTGAATGAAAAAGAGGGACGTCAGGAGAAACTGTTCAGAAACAGGGGTTAAATCATTAATATGAAGAAGTTCAGGGACCTTTACATAAATACTGGACCGGGGACCTGAAAACAATTTAGGAGAAATGCTATGTGACGTCCTGGCTCTGTTAAGGGGGCACTTAAGACAGTTCAGAAAAAGTCGAGAAAAAAAGGCAACTGCGAGACTCGAACCCTGAACCTGGTGCTGCCTAAGTAACGTGCAAACCACTGCACCACATCTTGTTCTGTGAAAATATTGACCTGCTTTCCTTGTTATAGGTTCCAACCAGCTGAAGTTATGAAAAAGATAGGAAAAAGATTGGAAATGGAAGCAGTGGCGTGACTTGAACCCACGACCTGCTGATGCTTAGATGCGTTGCGAACCACCAGACCACAGCTTCAGCTGTGAACATGTTGACCTGCTTTTCATTTTATACGGAAGAAGCCTGTTGTTTATAAATACACAAACTAGGTCGAGAAGTTCAGAGTTCAGACCAATTCTATTTCTCAACATATGACGTCCATGCTTCACTGACCAGACCAACTTCTTGCCGCCGTTAGCCATGAGATCAATGGGTGTTTGCCAAGGGTGAGGTCAGGTCTCGAATCAACAGGGACAAGGGACTAATGGCTGAGTTCGTGTGGGGTTGTGAAATTGGACCAGAGAGGAATTCGAAACCAAGAAAATCAAGAACAAGCTGCTGTGTTGCTGCACAAATAATGAATGAATGTGTGTGTGAATGAATCAACATTACAGGGAAGGAGCTGTGTTATCAGAGAAACAAATCGTACTCAACAAAACTCAACAGAAATTACACACACTATCTGCTCGACAAAATGCCAGAAAGAAGGTGCTGAACTAAGCCAAAAATCGTGAGCTAGTGCCACTGATTCCAGTTGATGGAAATCGAAGATTAAGCTGTGATTGAGTAGATTGATGGGAATGGTGAGATGGGTTAAGGTCAGATTCTGAAGATGGCAACAAGAGAATGGTGTTTTGAGCCTTTTTTTTTGGAGAGGATTTGCACATGAAAGAAACCAGGGACGGTGTTGCTGCTGGTTACCTTGCCAGGGTTTGGTGGCTTTCTGGAGACAGTTTGTCAGAGGTTAGAACTTGTTTTAGAAGCCAACAGAGATCAGGAAATTGGGTTAACGTCTGAATCGAGTTTGGCTTCGGTTTGGGTTATATTTGGAAAGGTCTTTGAGCCAAGAAAACAAACAGCAAGAGGAGCTGAAGTCGGTTGGTTGATGTGGATGGAAGGCTGAGATTAGTGGCTGTTTTTAGAGTTTGTATGGGATTAGGAAACAAGGGTTATTATGGAAATCAAGAGGAGGTGATTGAAGCCTATATAAGGGGGAGCCTAGAGACAATTCTACATATCTTTTCCACCGGTTCCTCTCCCTTGGGAGGAACTTTATTCTTTTCTTCTCGTTGTAATTTTCCAATGAGCGGCTAATTCTTTTGTAGATTAGGGATGAATTCAATGTTCTAAGCGTGAAGCAAGATTAATTACAAGTTTCTTTGAGTTTTAAATTGTGAATCATTGTCGATTGTTTTTACTAGTTAGAAGGTTTATGATTGATCTCTAGGCGGTTTGGGTGCGCAACCATATTAGTCGATTGATCATTCTATTGCTAGTAAGGATTAGGGTATCAGTAATTGTATCTCGATTCTTGCACAAGTAGAGAACACGAGACCTTGCAGAGGGATTCTGTGGAGCAATTGTGTGTGAAGACGACATCAGTAAGTGGACCTTGAGCTAAGAGTTTAACTGCTGGGATCAACCTAAATTCACAAACCTAATGCGTTCGATTGGGTTCCACCTTGAGTGAGCTACTACTTGGTGGTTCAGACGGATAGAATCTGGTGTGCGAGAGCTTCGGCATTCAGTGATATAAGGAGTTTTGGGGATAACACTGAGCTAGCTGTTATTCTACGGTTGATGACATATGTTTCTAACGAAAGGTAAACAGGTACATTGATTGAGTCTAACGCTTGGTAACGGCGAAGGAATTCTTAATCATCTTCTTATTATTATTCTTTGTTTACTTTCATATTGTTTACGTGATTTCAAACCAAACCCCCCTTCGTTTTACTTTTGTTATTGTTTTGCTGATTTAAATAACATATCAATTACACCGCTCTCTGTGGGAACGATCCTTACTACCGCTATATTACTTGTTAATTAGTGGGAAATATCTCGATAATTTGTTGTGGTAAACGACACGCATCACAAAACCGCAAGACGATCAATCACAAACGTCCATGTCTTGCTAGAAAAAGATCCAAGTAGTTAAGGATTGAGGAAGCTCGTGATAAAAGGAGACGCGTTAGCAAGCCAGACAACAGAGACATCGACATAAGATAACTCAAAGGGTTCCGTACAAGAATGCGACTCAAGCACAAGATGCAAATCTGCAACAACGGCAATGAGAAGAGCAAAAACCAAAGCCTAAGACGGTTCCCCAGACCCATTATTTTCAAGTAAATACTGGAGCTATTAGACACCTGGAAAAAGATGGAGCAATCGGATTACCCCAATTCGATGATTCTTAACAACTAAAAAGAATGCTCAACTTATTCGAGCCTTCACCATCTTCGAAGAGCCCATGCACAAGAAGGTTGACGGAAGCCGACAAATAACATGTTTCTGCATGAGGAAAGTGGAGCCCAAACGAAAGATATCGATAAGATATCAGAAAACATGGCTGAAGACTCCTCGCCATAACCATTCTTCACTGCACCAAACACCGTTAGGAGTGCTGGTTGTCACGACCCAATCAATGGCGAAATTTCGTCAAAGGAAACATAAGGTACAACAGATATGCCCCTGGCTCTACCAAAGCGCTTCATCATCATGGAAGGACCTACTCGAGCAGAGACATCCATGCAGTAGGGGACTATCCGCTACAGATCTTTCGAAGGAAGGAAGATCCAAAAAATAAGAACTCTAATTAACACCGACATCACTACGAACGCCTCTACGGAAACCTGAATGCCACCAGGGATTCCTTGTTACAAGAGTTTTTCAAATAAGAAGAAATAAGCTTATTACTTCAACAACGAGATCCTGTACACGCCTACCAAAACCTTTGAGGGATCTCCGTACGCCAGGATTCATATCTTTGCAGAGTCTTCCTGGTAGCAACGCCCCCAAGCCTTCATCTTTCGAGCAAGCTAGCAGTATCATGGTCGTGGTGCTCCTCTCATATATCACTAGCAACAAGTATCCAACATCCTTCGGTGGCAACCCAGGTTCAAAAGATGACAGAGTGGAGTGTTCCAAGCGCAAGGACTTCAAAAACGTGCCAATGAGTGGAGAATGGGAAAGACTTCCTACACAACATATGTTCACTTAAGATTCTACCACAACATGCTAGAAGGACACATCATCCTGAATCATCAACAAGGAGCAATCACCATTACGAGGGCGGAGGAAGATTTTAGAGTCCCTGGAGCAAGCAGCGTGCGAGCAGGAATCTTAATACGGGGTTTAAAGGTATTTGTCTCACTAGACCTTCACAATTTTCAAATTCTCAAATACCTTCCACCACAAAATAATCCTCTAGCCCCACACCTTCCACCATAAAATATTCTCGTGGCTCTACAGTCGTAGAGCCACAAGATACCTTCAACCAAAATTATCTTCGTGGCTCCACGAGCGTGGAGCCACGAAACACCTTCCATCAAAAAATTATTTCCGTGGCTCTGTGCTCATGGAGCCACGAAACACCTTTCACAAAAAAAAAATCCCACAACGCCACAAAAGAGAAAACTACTTTTACCACAAGGCGTTTTTTACAATAAGATGTTTCCCTAATGTTAGGGCAGTGTCCGGTCAAACCCACTAGCGTTGGTATGTCAAGCTAGTTGTCAGTTTTAGGTGTCAAAACTCAATTCTTGATTTAGCCTACTAGAGTTTAGATTTCGGAATTGGGATATAGACAAAGTAGTAGAGACCTTGAAGACGAAGACTGTGAAGACAAAGAAGACATCAATTATTATTCATCGATAAAAGGTTAGTAGGAGTTATGACTTTATGGATATTCTTCTATTTCTACTTTCTCTATTCTTTCGAAATAGTCGACTACTTTAGTAGTGATAATAGCGATTGAGATCGTATTCTTGTGTAACGTGGCCTTGTGTCATGACCAGTATTTGATCCCACAAATTATTGTGAGTACAAGAATGTATGAGACAGATTCGGTGCCATGTGTCCATAACAATGGTTTGCTTGCAAACTGTTAGTTGGATATGGATGAATCTAAAGGAGTACTCTTGAGCAAAGAGTCCATGGATCACAGCTGAGGACGTTCTCACGTCTAAGTTCTGGCTCAGCCCAGTACTTCCAGCGGAATCCAGATTTGACGAAATCTGACAGGTGGACGGTTCCCGAACCGGTTCGCAAACCTGAAACTCGGAATTCTTATGAGTTCGAAGTGCTGAACATTTCGCGAACCAGTTCGCAAACCGGAATGTCGGTCACTTTGTTGGTTGTCGAATTTAGTGAATATTCTCCTAGAATTTCACTCTGAGTCAAATTCCAAAACTCCTTTATCTCTTAGATGGACTTGGTTATACAGAATATCTTTTGTGTTCCATCTAGCGATCCTCAATGAGTCAATAAGATAAGATTATCTCTGGTCTGTTGGATTTCTATCTTGAAGTGTTTTTGAGCTAACAAAACACTTGGCAGATAACTCTAAAAAGAATTCCAATTGAGATTAATCTCTATTACTTGGTTGCCAAGTTTAGGGTTTCCCTAACTTGTGGGACAAGTAATTGATTGCTTTATTCCAAAGCAACCTATCTTATTGAGTGCTATAAATAGAGGTGTCTACGGACAAATACCGCAAGCATCAAGCATACGTGAAGGTCCTTAGGGAAGGTAGCGTAAACTCTTTTCACTTCGGTGAATGCTTGTTGTGGTATAGTCATCATCTATAGGTTGCAGCTCCTCTGGGAACTCCCTACGACTATAAAGACTTCTCTTGAGAGTTGGGAAGCACATGTAGGAGATTGAAACCATCTTTGGTTGAAATCGGATTAACCTGTAACCTTGGTAACCTGATTACGTTCTTGTCTATTCTAAAGTCCGTCTCTTCTGATATACGGCTATTCAAGAACTGATACGTTACTCAACAAGGTTGGAAAGGTAGCAACGCACGGCTGCACTCGGTGTTGTAAGACCTAGTTGGCTTCAGTTATACAAGTTCCTTAAATGGTTCTTCGTGTATAACTGAGGTAGATTCGAATTGGGCATTGCTTACTTGGTTTGCTTGTCAGCCCCGGTTCAAGAAGTAGATTTCCGTATGACCTGGATTTAACAATCCGAAGGAAGTCATCTTATGTATGGTAAACTGATAGAGGACAGTTACACCATACGTCAACAGTTTGGTTGAAAAGCCAATATTGCTAACACAAGCCTTTGACAGCGGTCAAAGCAACTCCTAGGCCTGTAAAGAACGTCAGCTGGGGGAATCAAGTGCGTGACGGTCTGTGGGGGATCTAGAGACGTAAGGAAGGCGACAGTAGCCAATTCGCTTGGAGGGCTTGAGTTTGTCTCTGCTACATCCCAGACCGAAGTCTTATAGTAGGCTAGTGTTTGTAGTCAGTTTGTACTGGGCGGTGTTCAAACTGGACGAGGTCCCGAGTTTTTTCTGCAAGGCAGTTTCCTCGTTAAAAAATCTCTGGTGTCTTGTGTGCTTTTACTTTCCGCATTATAACTCTGATTTATAATTAAAGCACCAAGTAGTACGTTATTGCATAACTGTCGAGTTGACTCCAAAGTAATCTTTGTCGAGGTCTAACAACTCCAGTTATAAGTTTGGATATTGATTTTTGAGATCGTCCAGACTTAAACCATAAGACTCACGAGCCAAAACGAAAAGTTGGTAGTATTTCGGTACCCCTCCTTTTTCACCTAACCTTAGCCTCACAAGATGTTTCTACCACCATGTATCCCTGTGGTTCCACAGAACGTCCTCCCAGTCTTCGTTAACCCCTGGATTGACACCATCACCTGTAGCCTCAGTGTTAGAGTTACCAATTGAATATTATGAACCATATTGTAAAGAAATTATTTTATTTTGGGTTTCCGTGGAGCAAATCTACTCTGGAGACAAACGAAAGTGCCTTCACGACTACACCCCAAGTTTGTTGTACGATGACCTTCCCAAAACAAGCATCACGGAAAATTGTTAAAGGATGTGAGGGTGAATTTTTAGACACGTCCTAGAGATGTCTAATATAACCTGCTAAATATTTCACATCAATCCTACAAGTATTTTGGGAAATGCGGCACAAGGATTGGAGCACACGGAGTACAAACAGTTTATTTGCAGAACTTATGTCACATAAAGATGGTTGCTGCGGATAATCTATAAAGAATATCTAAGAGATTTTTATACACCATCCTTCTATAGGTGTCTACTGCTATATGTCAAAATTTCATGGCGATCCAATTCGTGTCTCAAGAGATATGGCGTGAACATCACAGTACATGCCAAAGTAAATGGTTAGGACGTGCATAAAAGCCGAAATGATTGATGCGGAGGGATCATGAAGAATCCTGGAGTGAAACTTGTACACAATCTTCATTTGAGTGTCTACTACCACGTGGTAAAATTTCACACAAGTAATCTACATGGTTTGGGATATATGGCGCAAACATTGGAGCACATACAAGAGGACAGACCGTCAGAACTTCCTGCGCCAGAACTTTCACCACAGAAGAACGCTTGGTAAAAAGAATCTATAAGTAATTCAGAAAATATTTTTGGACAGTAACTTCCTCTGAGTACCAACCAAGATGTGTTAAAATTCAATGGCAATCCAGCATGGGGTTTTAGAGATATGGCGCAAGTATTGAAGAAACGAAAAGCTGTCAGAACTTCCTGCGCCAGAATTTTTCGTCACTAAGAAACAGTTGGTTCAAACAATCTACTAAGAATTTTTGAGATATTTTTGTGCACAATCTCCCCCTACACATCTCCAGAACATACTAAAATTTTATGTTAGCATGGGGTTTGGGAGATACGACATGAACACTACATCACACGCGAGACGCGCAGTCAGGGATCATGAGCAAGACCACGTCAAATACTGCGGAAAATCTACGAGGATACTCGAAGATAATTTTGGACACAATACTCTCCTGGTTGTCTACTACCATGTGTCAAAATTTCATGATGATACGACAAGTGAGCTAGGAGATATGACGCAAACACCAGGGAACACGCAAGACGCGAACTGTCAGAATTTACGACGAAATACTCCTAGAACTTTAGTACTCAGTAAAGACGACGAGGTAAACATCTTCATCAAGTGGTTCGCCTATTTTAGCTCCAACACCCTCTTCAACAATTGGGGACTTGGCGCAATCATCGTGCTTTGGAAGAATTCTCTATAAGGGGATACTGAGAGAATGAGATCTCCACAATGAACAAGTTAAGAGGATATATAAGACGGGAAGGCACATGTTCTACACAAAAATTGGATACATTCAGATCTACATCAAGAACAAGAATGCGATCGACTTCCCCGATGTCTCTCTACCAACTGCTACTGCCGGCTACCACTGGATAGGTCATTATTTCGTAAAGAGTCGGTGCTCCACCTCACTCAGCACTACGGATTCAACATAGAACACCAACGGCCGCTTCTTGCTTACTGGAAAATAGTCCACCCAAGCTTGCACCAAAGGCGCTGCTCAGGAAATCAGCTAATTGCAGAACCACCTGCCAAGTGGAGACGATCAAGGATTAACAAGGACTTGATCACAACAATGAAAGAAAGAGGAAAAGTTCTCTGTGAATACATGCTTCTAGCCTAAGCATGTATTCACATACATAATACTGAAAACCCCACTAAACATAGTATTCCCTTCCCTAAAAAAAAAAAACCACGGCGCCACAAAAGTTGTGGCCCCTTGAAACCCATGGCGCCACAAATAAAAATAAATAAATATCACGGCGCCACAAAAGCTTGTGGTGCCACAAAAGATGTGGCCCCATGAAACCCATGGCGCCACAAATAAAAAATGAATGATGCTTGCGCCAACTATGGCGTTGTGGTCACGGCCATGGCTCCACGACCATGGCTCCACGGCCATCCTTTCTTCTATCACCTAAAAAAAAAAAAAACTTCTAGCCAACTACACTAGCATGTTTATATTCTACGCAGAGTCTCATTCTCAGCTATTACAGCATAGCTATGATTCACATTAGAATATTAACTCTTATAATCTCTGCCACTGTTGGTATCGTAAGAAACTAAAACTTATTAGGATTGCTCTCACCATCTGATGCTTAGTGCGAAACATTACTGTTCCACACTAATCAGGGGACTTAATGTCGATGGTGAAAAATTGAAGAGGGATAAGAATGTAAAATGTCCTTCTGTTAAGAGGTGATTGTCTACTCAGACAGACTTCTATAGTTTCATAATACAACATGTTCTGGAAAACTAAATATGCTCCATATGAGTTCTCTTTTATAGCTCCCCGTGTGGAGAGAATAATATCGTAGCGCGACGCTAAACATCCCACCAACACATAAAACCACCAATTTACTTCATGTCGACATCGCTTCAAATTCCTCGACATCAGAACTAAATTTCTCACTACTACTACGTTGGAGAATTGATGGAAACACACCCTCTCGGGTTTCCTCCTGAATATATAAAGACCTCAGGCCCTCGCCTAATCTCGGTCAAGATAGAGACGCACCCTATCGGGTTTCCTCTTAAAATATGACTCAACATCTGAGTCTCAATGAAAACCTCCGAAATATCATAGTTCTAGGCCTGACTAGAACTCTCTGAGAAGTATACAACAGCCTAAACACACTTAGGCATCCCACAACTTAAACATATAACGGCCTAATACGTCATGGCTAAGCATGCCACAGCCTAAAAATACGCTGGAAAACATTTGGCCTTGGCTACAAAAGCCATGGCGCCACAAAAACTTGGCCTTGGCCATAAGGCCATGGCGCCACATCCATAGCGCCACAAAAACTTGGCCTTGGCCAAAGACCAATGTAATACCCCGATTCGACAGGTAGGATTCACCGAATGGAATATAAGTAATGAACTGTCCTTTCCTAATACCGAGGACTTTTCAAGCATAATTAACTCAGCAGTTGGAAAAAACTCTGCAGTTAAGCGTGCTCGGGCGGGAGTAGTCCAGGGATGGGTGACCTCCCGGGAAGCTGATGCCGGATGACCGCATAGGTGCCCGCTGAAAACCCGACACTGCCGGATGACCGCAGTGGCTAAGTGGGGACAGTATCGGTGAAGGAACGAGTCGTTAATGATGGTATCAGAGCTGACGACGGTTCACATATCGAGGGTGGGAGAGTACGCTGGACGGGTTTGTGTGCCAGGTAGCTCCTCTCATGAGGGGCAGGGAACATCGGAGATCTAGGCTTGAAAAATATATTCCGGAGCCGGGGACGGATCCAATTTAAAGGTGGTGGTATTGTAATACCCCGATTCGCCGAATGGAATATAAGTAATAAATTGTCCTTTCCAAACACCGAGGCCTTTTCAAGCATAATTAACAGAGCCGACGACGGTTCACCTGTCGACGGTGGGAGAGTACGCTGGACGGATTTGTGTGCCAGGTAGCTCGACTCATGAGGAGCAGGGAACGTCTAAGATCCGCCGAATGGAATATGAGTAATGAATTGTCCTTTCCTAACACCAAGGCCTTTTCAAGCATAATTAACTCAGAAGTTGGAAAAAACTTTGTATTTAGGCGTGCTCGAGCCGGAGTAGTCCAGGGATGGGTGACTTTCCGGGAATCTGCTGCTGGATGACCGTGGCGCCACATCCATGGCGCCACAAGAACTTGGCCTTGGATAAACCTAGATCAAGTTTCTTTCACTGTTTACCTCCATAGATAAACCTTTATCCTCTTTGTGACCGAAGCAAGACTTGAACGGCCATTGACGTGGTTTAGGATACTCTTGTTCGATTTTGATCTCGAACACTACAAAAGTACTCATAGCCGTACGTAGGTTTTTCACGTAAAAACAGTTGTTCTTCACGAACAAGGTGAGAATTACAAAAGACTTTACTTGGGGATTGTAAAGGCAAGTTTAACTATCTTTCTTCTCTAGATATTCAGAACTTGTATCCAGGTAAACCATCATAATCCTTGTCTATTCTACGGTCTTTCTCTTCTGCAATAAGGTCATTCAAGGATTATAGGTTGTAAACCCTAGATTGATAGATACAATCTATTTTGTATATTAGCTTTTGTTGGTAGAC
>JAJJMA010218555.1:0-31269 GCA_023529015.1 Papaver nudicaule | reverse complement strand
TTCGGTTTGTGTGCCTAAACTACAAATATTGAGTGGAATCAAGATCAATGTTATTGGATTTGTTCTTTGTAGGTACATCGTTCTTCACGGTTATATCATATCGTACTTGCTACAACTATCTGCTTGATTCCAACTGGGATGAAAAGGTTACTCTTTCGGGAGTTTAGGTTTTGAAACCTTGATCGATATCTCGAGGTGTTTATTGCCTAAGTAAACTTAATAACCTCGCTCTTGGTCTGAAAAGACTTCGGTGAAATATCTGTTAGTTACCAAGGATATCATTTAGCGATTTGACCTGCCGCTATTTGGTTGTTGTCCATAAGGTTGTAATCGTCCGATTGGAGGTCGGGTAGCGATAGTCCTCGCGACGGGCTGTGAGGCAACTCTTACGTAAGACAGTAAAGGACGTTTGTTTGCGTAAGGGAGTACATGTGCGTGACCACCTTGTTGTGGTTGAAGGCGTAGGAATAATGAGGGGAAATCTTTGTGACTACTAGTCGTATTAGGGTCATATTGTCTGCACCAGCTAGTCCGAAGTCTGAGAGTAGGTGTGTTGGCGGCTTAATTCTTAAGAGAGTATTCAAAACTGGACTAGGTCCCGGGGGTTTTCTACGAGTTTGTAGTTTCCCCGTTAACAAAATCTTGTATGTACTTTACTTTACTTCCGCATTATATTTGAGTCATCTTATATAATTAAAGTATCATACTTGGTTGGTTGACATAGTCTTTCAGATTCTTGTATTGACTCCCTTGTGTGAATCAGTCAAATCTGAAGGAGATCTTGTTCTTGAGTTCTTGATTACAGGAACCGGTCAAGGTTTGACTTATAGGTGGCCTAAATTAAAAGATTGGTGGTGTACTCGGTACCCTCGTCTTTTCAAAGGTAGAGATAACAAACTCAAAGTCACCACACATCTTGGTTCTAGAAGGATCGTCCAACAAGAGTTGTTATGCAATTGAGTAGTATACAAAACTTGTAAGCATATTGCATCGATGCTTAAGATACTAAACAATATGATATGTTCTCCCCCATCCTCAATACATTAACAATTTTGCTTTGACATGACAAGCATATCGATTTTATTCCCCCTATGACAATGTCGTAGACAATTGTCTAAGTAGTTAGAAAATTTTACTCCCCCATACTACAAGATTTCTCCCTCTTTTTGTCACAAAAATAGACAAAAGAAAAATAGGAATCATCATAAAATAGCATTAATCAATGTAGACAAAGGTAAACATACCTGAAACGAGAGATAAAAAGATGCAATTCTCTCGCAATTTGCACAGCCGCACACCCCAAAAAGATATTTCCATGAAGCAGAAGTTCAAAAAGAACTCTCCCCCATAATGTGTTATTCCCTAAAGAATAACGCGACGACCTTCCCAAGCAAGGATTTTAAATAAATTCTTGGGTTAAAGAACAATTTTACAAGTAAAATTGCAATTATGTTTTTCTTTCCTAGCCATTTACGGTCAAATAGAAATTCAAGGTTTAATCTTCCAAATTCTCAAAAGAGTTTCGGTCAACCATCTCGCCTTTAGAGAAAATATAAGGTTACCCCTTCCTGGTGGTTGTAAGACTAAGAATCAAAGGTACAACATTTTATCCAGCGGAGTCCAACATTGTATCCTACGAGGTTCCTCCTTATCAGAATCGTCTCCCCATAGCCATAAGAGTCAGAAGCATGGATTTTGATAGTTCTTCTTAAACTGCTTTACCCGAGCGGGTGGTATGGCTAAAAAAGAAAGTTCACGAATGCAATACATTCATAAAGATAATCAATTAAGATCAAGTATTGCAATCATCAATCAAGATTTTAATTAAATAACCTCTATTAATTGATGAAAAGAAAACATGGAAGTAGTACAAGCATGCAATGCCATGAATAAGAGATAACTACTTCTAGCATAGTGATTACCAAAAACCGTAAGGAAAAAGATAAACTTTTGAAAAGGAGTTAACTATGCCATAAGACTATTGATAAAATTATCAATGTCCGCCGTTCCTTCAACATTAGTTGTGCTCATTGAGAACGTACGGTTCATGAAACTTCTGAATGAGGTTGTTAAGAAAAGCTTCATGTTGTTTTACCATAGCTTCTTGAACTTGTAGAGACTTTAAAAATACTTCACCAAGAGTTTGAACTTCTTTTCTAGTTTCTTTGCATTCTTTTACAATAGAAGCAATTCTATGATTCTTGGGAGTATTGGATCTAGGTTTCTTCATATTCTTCTTATTGCTTTTCAAAGGATTCTTCTTGGTTTCTTTTGGAAACCGAGGATTCTCATTTGGTTTCATGGCAACAGATTTTTCACCATTAATGGTGATAGAGAGAATGGTTGATGTATCCATGAACACGTTTTAGAGATATGAGAATATCACCCCAAGACCTCCTTATAAATAGAGGTTTTCTGGAAAGTAATTTCCAAAAATAAAAATAGACCATATGAGAGTATTCCTTAAGAAGGAAGTCGGTTCCGAAACGTGTTGTTCAAGAATTAAACACGGGTACACTTGTTCACGTGTAATAGTTGACTTAAGGATTCAGTGTGTCCCAATATATGATTTTACTCATTAATCACCATAGTTTTTAAGTTTAAATATCAATAACATGTTTAGACATATGTCTAATTGCATGATTTCTTCTCGAGCCTGATTCCAACTTCTCTCATGGGTCATGTTCTCGACTCTTGCCTTAGGATCCAGAGGCAGGGGGGAGAGTTGGAGTTTGTTCAGAGAATATTGATATCCACATCGAGTCATTACATTTTGGACTCTTATTATTTTCGATGTGTTGGCAAAGAATTTTCAGGATGACAATCGTGACAACCGCTTTGGGGTTTTCTGGTCACAAACCATTAGGACAATTGATCACATAATCAATTGAGCGTGGATTCATCTCTTTGGAGCAGAGCTCAACAAACAATAAAGATGAGAATTATTGTCGGATACTTTTAATTTTTAATATGGCTTTAATGAACATACAAGATACAAGGGCCTCTATAAATCAATAAGAACATACAAGAAGCAAGGGGTTACCAGGGTGTCCTTTTTTTGTGCATGGACATTGTTCTTGGAACACTTAGAACAATTGTCACACCTTTTCCTTTCACATCAATTTGTAATAGGATGAGCAAGTTTTTGATCATCTTTTTGAACCAAGTTTTTCTCCCCAGGTCTAGATTTCTTAGTTCTAATCATTTTTCTCTTAACAAGATGAGATTCATCTCTCTGCAAAAATCTTTTGTTTGAATAGGAGTTTGAAGACATACCTTTAATTTCCTTTTTGTGATATGATTCACGAATCATTTGAAGTGGGTTCGTCAGCCTGGTTGTTCTTCTTTGAAGCAATACATATCTTACCTTTTTCTTATAGCGATAGCAATGAGAGTATATATGTCCTTTCATGCCGCAATAAGTACAATTTTCGAGTAATTCTGGTTTCTTTGAACCAAGGTTTCTCATGATATCAATAGAAGATTTCACGTTCAAAACAGTGTTACCAGGGATAGAATCAATAGCCAGCACTGAGTGCACAGTTATCTATATCTTCTTCGGATTCATAGAAATCTGAAGATTCATCCAATGTGGCTGCATCAAGAGCTTTTCCTCCAGTGTATCTCCTTTTGTTTGCACAATCAGGTGCAAGATGACCAAAACCCCTGCATTTAAAACAATGAGGCATATCATCATCAATAATTTCTACTTCCTCTTTCGAGATAATTTTCTAAGGATTTTTTGATGAGGGGACATCTTTAGTAAAACGTTTATTTCGTTTTTTCAGGAGATCTCTAAATTGTTGTGTAATGAGAGACACAATTTGAGAATCATCATCATTATGTACTGATATAATATGATCTTCAGAATCATTAGAATACTCTAGAGCTTTAAACGCTATAATGTTAGGTTTTAATCTTTGTCAAAGATCTTTAGCTTAGCAATTAGATCACCCTTTTTTATATCAAAACCATATGACTCCTGGATGGCATGCTTTTTTGAATCATATCTTGAAGGTAGAGACCTAAAGATTTTCCTCACAATTTCTCTTTCCTAATTGTTTTTCCAAGCGATTGGGAGGCATTAATAATTTTGGAGAGTCTGTGATTAAATTCTTCAAAGGTCTCTTCATCAGACATACGAAGTTTTTCCCAGTCTGATGAGAGAATTAGAAGTCGAGTTTCTTTCTCTGAAGTGTTGCCTTCAAATATGGTTTGTAGAGTATCCTAGGCTTTCTTCGATGTGTTACATGTAGAAACACGATGTTGAAGTTCTGGGGTTACTACATGTATGATCGCATTAAGCGCATCAGAATCTATCTTTGCCTCTTATCTTTCTTTATAACAGAGTATTCTGAAGGAGATTTATCCTTTTACAACATCATCGCTCTTGATAGTGGGTATGGTAAACCCATTATTCACAAAGACCCAACACTGATAGTCTCGTGATTGAAGAAAAGAGCGCATGGCGGATTTTCACCAAAGATAGTTTTTGCCATCAAAGACTGGTGGAACATTGACATTAGCAGAATAATGTGTGTTCATAGTTCACGAAAAGCGTCAAACACAGACAGTTACGTCTTTCAAGGTGTTTGTCTGTCTCTGATACCAACTGAAAAAGAGCGGATACCGAGATATACCACCAAATTTTAGTTTTCGTGAACCTAGTTGATTTAGGTTGTTTGAACGATCTCACAAATCAATATTCAAACAACAACCCGAGTATATGGTTCAGGAAACCGAACCCTAACAAGAACGAGTTCTTGTAGATCTCAATAGAGATGGATTCACTCAAGGGTATGAATCAAAAAACTTCCAATTACTTCAATTATATAAATCAGAGATAATATAATGCGGAAGGGAAAAGTAATGCAAGACACCAGGTTAACGAGGAAACTGGAAAACCAGCAGAAAAACCTCGGGACCTCGTCCAGATGGGAACACCCTCTATATTAAGCGAATACAGACTCTAGCCTACTCTCAGACTTCGGACTGGAATGTATCGAGACTGAATTAACCCTACAAGCAATTCAACTACCAATGTGCTCCTACGTCTCTTGGCTCCCGCAGAAACCTACGTACTTGATTCCCCTAGCTGACGTCCTTTACAGGCCTAGGAGTTGCTCCACTTCCCTTCGTGAAGACTAGCGCTACCCTGCCTGTAACAGGACGCCTAAAAGTACTATGTTAAAAACAAGAATACGATTGTGATTTTCTTTAGACTTAAAGGCAAGGTTAATGGAAATCAGTTTTACTGATCAGGGCTTATTGATCTAGCCTAAACAGTTTTACCTCCTAACGCTTGACGAACTTAGTATAAAACCTAGTTCGTGAATTTGCGTTACGGAACTTCTGGGGCTTACGATACGAGATCCGCCGTACGAAGTTTCTATCAAATCTTGGTCGTGATAAGATTGAAATAATTCAATCGACCCAAGATACATGATCAGGAATTTTACTTCCGACCTGTGCTTCACGATCCTCAAGTGAAGTCTTTCAATAGTGGTAGTCCAAGAAAAGGACTTCGATATGACGACCAACCTTTATGCAAGGATACACAGATGTGTAGAGGATTGAGGTTGTATCTTGCAGAAGGTCATCTATTTATAGTGATCATCAAGGAAGGCTTTGCTTAAAAGTTAAGCAACCTTTGAGTGAGGCTCAAGCAAGTTTCCGAACTTAGAAAAGTCCATAGGCTTGTATTGAGGTCCAACTCAATCTTCTTCTAACCCCATTGGCCGAAACCTAGAGGTTGTGAGAAGACTCGCCTTGATCAAAGAAGGATGGCAATATCTAAACAAGTTTGGCCATGCTAATGAGTCCATAAGTATACGAACTCAAAGAAAATTATGGACATGAGTTCCATGGGCCAAATTATGAAAGCTTACAAGAGTCTGTTCACAATAGGCATGAACGTCAACACATGAACGCATACATGAACGCGTATGCTGTTGATAGGTTCTTTCCATGGTTTATATGTACGCGTACTAGTTCGCGTACATAGAACAAATTGTTGAGTTCAGGAATCTCCTGAGTTCTCATATATGCGTACATGTTCACGTATGTACAAAATGCTCAAATTCAATTAGAAAAGTTGAATGCGTACATGAATGCGTGTGTTGTTCCGAAAATCTAAGAACTAACTCTTATTCCACATTCTACTTGAGCATTGGTCATATAATGACTTGAACGCTTAAGAGAACTAATCTTTAATCCTTCGGATCACATAAACAACATCATAGACTATTTTCATGGTAGAATGGTAAATACGAAACTTGAAAGGAAAACCTTTCTAACCTTTAGTGAGGACGATATGATTTATCAAGTATGTAAACTCCGGTCTTCATCTTCAATGGTCTTCGTCTCGAATACCTAAATATATCCTAGTCCGAGTTGTAGAGTAGACTTATCAAGGATTGTGTTTTTGTCATCTAAACTTGACAACTGACTTGAGATAGCAACATCAGTGGGTTCAACCGAGCAATGCTCTAACACATCTATCTGACGTGGATTTCTAATCTAGAATACCATAAGACTAAGCCTTATATCACGATTCTTACTCATTTCTAGCAAATTCCTAGAAAAAGAAGTTGATGGGCTTTGGTTGTTTAAGGCCTTTATGGGTCTTGAGTTTTAAGCTTCCTATTTCTAGATGTCCTGTTTTTGGCACTGCAGGAATTTTGTTGGCACTTCAGCCCGAAACAAAATAGGGTCATCAAAACCCAAAACCAAAAACCCCTTATAAAATGGACAGTTTTACCCTTTAAATTAAGTTTAGTGTTAGTGTTAGTGTTTGATTATCATAAGATTAGTGGTAATCGTGATTATCATAATCTATATAGTTAAGTTGATAAAAAATTTAGAGAGAGAAATTCATTTGTTTTAGAGTTGATTTGGAGAGAAAGAAGGAGAGAAAAAAAAAAACAAAACTTTGTTCTTCAAAAATCTCTAAGTTTTGAATCACTCAACCAAAATGAGTGATTCAAACACCGATTCCGAGCTACCGGAGACTCCAATAGATTACAACAACAAAATCTACTGTCCAAACGAAGGTGAGGACTCTACATTGTATTATTTGTTGAGTGGAAAAGTGTGGTTAACTCAAGAAACCCAAGAATCACTACAAGATCTCCAAAGAGACAAGTATCAACAAGATTATGAGGATGAACTAGTTTCTAACACCCAGGTATACCTTTGCTTGTAATATTTTTGCATGTAATCATCTTTAGTACGTAGATTTTGTGATTTTTGTGAGTTGGGCGGCTCTGTTTACGGTCTGGTTTGACCTTGGCGTAAAACAAATTTATGCCTCAAGATTCTTCCCAACTGAGGCGTAAAAAGTGGAATTTGGGGAAACTGTGCTGTACACTCATTTTACGCCTAGGACGACAACCTTCCATTGAGACGTAAGTTGCATGGAAATATTGAATGCACAATTTACGTTTCAGTGGGTGAGGCGTAAAACCAGAACTTACGCCTTGGTTTTTCCGTTTACGCCTCAATATTTTTTGACACATTTTTGATATACGCCTTGGTTATTGGACCGTTTTTTTTTTTTTTTCGTCAAATACTCCAAGTGTAATTTACGCCTCAATTGGAGCAAGGACAACCAGGGCATACATTAAGTCTGACAAAATTTTCCTAAAAACCCAAGGCGTATTATTTGTTACGGTTTACTTATTGAGGCGTAAAGTATGTATGATTTCTAATCTTTGTTTGTTTGGTTTATAGGTGGTTCCTTACATTAAATCTATTGCTACCCCTGAGGAGTCTGATGAAGAAGAGCCTCCCATTGTACCTATGGAGGATCAACCACCTCTTAATCAAGTGTTGCACGAAGACACTACATATCATTGGCAACCATATGTTTGTACCATGGTGGGTTTTTGTGAGTTAACCAAAGTTGTGTATTCATTGATCATTTTTCCCCATTTGTATGTCCTAACTTTGTGTTCCCCTCTATGTAGACATGGGTTGATAAAGAAGCCGCAAAGTCATGGGCGCAAGAACATGGCGAAAAGATCTTGTGTAGTGTTGTTCAAAACGGACAAGTTAGACCTTATTGTTTCCAAATGGTTTGCGAGTGTAGTGGAAAATACAGAAATCATTGGAAGAAGGGTACCTCTTACAAGAGAAAGCATCCCAAGAGGCCTACGCCAATAAGCCGCACCATAAAGACCGATTGTTCTTTCAAGCTTCAATTTTGGCTTGATCATGAGAAGAGGTATTTCTTGAAGAGTGTCATATGCGGTATGCACAACCACGAACCGCCAGAGACTTTGCTTAGCCATGCTCGAGCCTCAAAGTTAAAACCGGAGGAATTGGAGATAGTCGAACGTTTGTGGAGACAAGGAATGAAGCCTTTGGATATCCTACGGTACCTAAAGGAGGCAAACAAGAAGAATAATTCCGGATTAAGTACCATTTACAATGCCCTCTCAAGGTTTAAAGAGATGGACTCTTGCAATAGGGATGTAATGCAACAAGTGATGGTCTTGGCGGAGGAGAAAAAATACACAATGTTCTTTGACCTCAAGGAGAAGACACCGGATGGGAAGCAAAAAGTTAAACATCTACTATTGGCTAATCCGGACTTCATCAAGTTGGCACGTTGCAATCCACAAATCCTATTAATAGATTGCACCTACAAAACCAATAAATACAAGCTTCCACTATTGAATGTCGTAGGCCAAACTTCTACTAAATCACCGTTTACGGTGGCTTTTTGTTTCTTGGAAAATGAGCTTGAAACAAGTTATGTGTGGGCACTTCAACAAGTTAAACTTTTTTACACCGAAGATCGTTCTCCAATGGTTATCCTCAGCGACAAAGAACAAGCTCTAATCAATGCTATTGGCGAGGTATTTCCTAAAAGCTCACCACCTTCTTTGCACCTACCACGCTTGGAATAGTGTGCAAGTTAAATGCAAAAAGATAATTTGGCCACCCAAATCGGGGGAAAAAACGAGGATCAAGAAACTACCATTAGATCGACAAAAACGTGAGTTTGAACAAATGGGGATTGGCTTCATTAAGAATAAAAAAATATGGGAGGCATTTGGGGGTGATTGGGAAACATTGGTATGGTCACCAACGGTGGAAGATTATGAAAGGCAAAAGGCAAAATTGTTGGCGCATTGGGGCCGTTTTTCGGAAGTCGTGAATTACTTGAAAAAGGAGTGGTTGGATGATGCCATCAAAGTTAAGTTTGTATATTATTTCACAAACCAATACCTACATCTTGGAAACGAAGCAACGAGTACCATGGAGTCTTCTCATCACCATTTCAAAAGTACTTTCCACATCGGTGATGGTAATTTTGTTTCTATTTTTAAATCTATGGACATTCTCTTCACGGATGATCTCCGTAGAATCAAAACTAAATTTGAAGAAAGCCGGAGTAGGAGAATAACCAAATTCTTAGAGAACCCATGGGGGAGATGGTTGAATCGACTTTGGTTCAAGGTGTCGCAATGGGCAATTGAAAGGATAATGAAAGAATTGGAGGCGTATGTGGATGGGAACTATACGGAGGTGTGTGTATGTAGAATATGGACATCCATGGGACTACCATGCCGGCACATGTTCGCTAAATACGTCAATGGTGTGATACCACTCGAGGACATTCACCCTTTTTGGAAACAACTCTCTTTCCACGAACCAATTGGAGACGAAGGTGAACAAGTCGAGTTTCGCAACACCTACCAATATGAGGCAATCGTCAACTTTTACGATAGAATGAACGACGGTCAAAGGAGCTTTTGGTTGTCTAAAGTCCTACAATTTGTGGAACCTCAAACTAACTTGGATATCGAGGAACCGGATAAGGGACCGGGGAAAGGTAGAAAACGTACTAAGGTGCCAAGGTGGGAAGAGCGGATGAATTTCAAGGAAAGAAATATTGCATCGAAGAGAAGAGACCCAATTGGAGTTGAGTGGGTGAATCAAGCATACGAGGGTGATGAAGAGGATGAGGAATTGCAAGCGGTGCTACTAGAGTCAATGAAACGTCCCAAGACTAAAATTGGCGAAGGTTCCACTAGCGGTGCTTCAAATGTCAAAGGAAAAGGTCCGCTACATCCGACTCAAGAGAGTTCCAAGGGAAAGTCTCCGGCCATTCTAGGTGAAAAAATAAGCTTACCCATTGTTAGGAAGAAGAAAATTAGGTACAAGAGAGGAGGACATATGGTAAACCCCATAAAGGACCGGGATGGTAAGTTTGTTCGCCCTCACCACACTATTTATGAAGATTGGTATAAATATCTACCCGCTTGCATTTGTAAATACATAGTGTCAATGGATGATGTTGAAGGAGACGGTAATTGCGGTTACCATGTGGTCACGGACCAACTAGGGCCATTTTCGGGTGCAACCATCGAGGGGAGAAACATGACCCAAGACAATTATATTAGACAAGGGTTGTTAAACCAACTAAAGAGTCAAGCACAATATTACAAGACCATTTTATTGGTGCCGGAAGGTTCGTCACCACACCAAGAGTACATCAAGTTTCAAGCTCGTTTGCAAGGTGGAGTTCCCATTATGAATAGTGCATTTTGGATGAGATTTCCGTTGTGTGGACACCTAATTGCGGATGCTTATAGGTGTGTGGTTCACTATTTCGACAATAAGGGTTCTTGATGTTCACGCCGGACTTTATGAAATACAATGAGACACAAGCAAGGAAGAGAAGACTAATCATCGCGTTTGTTCAAGATTGTCACTTTATTGGTCTAAAGTTGTCCGATGAATGTCCTTTACCACCTTTGGCCCCAACCACTATGAACAAGGTGGATGGTAAGAAATGGGCACAATTTTACGAAGCCGGGATGCACCATTGGCAGGCGACCTTTGGGGATTCGACATATGTCAACTTGGGCGATGATTCGGCATATGTCAACTTGGCCGATGATTAAGAATGCTTTTGGTGGTAATGCTTTTTTGGTAATGCTTTTGTGGTAATACAAGTTCAAGAAGCCAAACTATGGTTTTGTAATGTATTTTGAATATCTATTTGTCTACCTAAACAATGCTTTTTGGAATATTTGGTATAATTTGAAGATTCTTGTTTACCCCATTTGTTTTCGTTAAGATATTTTTTTTTTCAAAATTTACGCCTGAATTAACAAGGCGTAATAACAAGAATCACGGTTTTACGCAATAAGGCGTAAAAGGTACTCTGTATGATTTACACCTGTTTTATTGAGGTGTAAATATGACTTGGAAATTTTCTGCGCCTTGGTTAATGAGGCGTAAAAGGTACTTGGGAAAATTTGTAAATTTTCAAGAGAATTTACGCCTGCTATATTGAGACGTAAATTTTGAGTCTGAAAATTCAGAGTTACAGGAGAGTACTTACGGCGTGCATCTGCAAGGCGTAAACATAACTTACATTTTTTCAGAAATTCTTAGAATTTACGCCTTGGTTACTGAGGCGTAAAAGATACTTGTAAAAATTTGCAAATTTTCAACCAAAATTTACGCCCGGTATCTTGAGACGTAAATTATGAGCCTCAAAATTCAGAGTTACAGGAGAGTCTTACGGCGTGCATCTGCAAGGCGTAAACATAACTTGCATTTTTTCATAAATTCCCAGAACTTACGCCTTAGTTTCCTCAGGCGTAAACGCTTTTACGGTTTGGTTTGTGGAGCGTAAATAACGTATACGCCTCCTTTCTGGATACAAACCAAGGCGTAAAAACCTGTAAAAAAATGCACAAAACAAGATAGTACATACCACACAAACACAAATTCATTGCTTAAACAAACAACCATTATCCATTGTTCAAACCACAAAACAAACACATAATAGAAACAAACAACCATTATCCATTGTTCAAACCACATAACAAACACATAAAAGATGAGTTCAAGATAGATAGAGAGTTAACGCTTTGTTCATTTTCCCCGTTTGCCTCTTTTGTTCGATGAAGATGATGATGCACCACGACTTTTAGGACCACTGCGACCTCGACCTCGACCTCGACCTCTTTTGTTTGAATTTTAATCGAGACGATGAATTTTTCGTATCGGCGATAAATCGAGACGAGGAACGTTGAATGAAAGGGAAAAAAGAATAAGGAGAGGGAGAAGATGAACCGTAGGAAAAATGAGGAAGGAGGGGGAGAAGATGATAAGAGGATAAGGTAAATTAGTTTTTGTTTTTGTTTTAGGATTAGGGTTATAAAACTAGGATTATTAGTTAAGATTTAGGGGTATTTTAATCTAATCCTAAATCTGTAAGGGTAACTTAGACTTTTCTTACTTATTTAGACATCCCTTATAACATCATTTGGATGGTTTTAGTGTTTTGAAGTGCCAACAAAAATCGTGCAGTGCCAAAAACAGCACATATTTCTAGAAGGCATGCTGGTGCAAGATGATAATCCTGATGAACCTCGGCTTCCCGCCCTACAAAAATTACTTACTGAATTAATTGTTATTTTAAGACTTAAGAGCTACATAGTATACATAAGGTGGGAACCAATTTTTGGAACTGATTCTTCCGACTCTCTTCACTGGTTTTCCCTACATGGTAGTCCATATATATATATATATTAAAGCATAATGCACTATGGGCTATCTATTTTGTTAACTGAGGTAATAACCAGACCGTTTTTTGGATGGCGTTGTAAATATAAGTAGCACATTCCTACAATAGCAACTAGTTAGAGCAAGCACTATGGTGCCATAAGCCTTCTCTATTGAATAGAGAAAGGGGATGGCAGAAATGCCGAAAAAATGGCAACCACAGTGGTCATAGCTATTTGGAGACGGAAATTCGATTTCCGCAGCTTTTCTGTGCGGAAATCCGATTTCCGTAAAAAAAAATCTGCGGAAATCGAATTTCCGCACAGTCAAAGCTTGACTTTTGACCGGCGGAAATCCGATTTCCGTAAAGAATAGGTTTCTAGACAGGAAACCCTGCGACCTGAACTTCATTTCTCACTACTTCTCCACTCTCTCTTCTTCACTAAATAGATAATCGCCCCCTTTCGATTTTGAAGATAACCAGTTAGAATTTTTCCGTGATATTATAAGGGTTTACTAACATTTCGAAGGCGATTCTTTTGCATCATTCAATTTGAAATTTCATCCACAAGGTTAGTAAATCTTATCTAGGGTTTATACAATCCAATTTTAATTTGATTATCATGATTCCTTTGATTTTAGAATGAATCGTTAAAATCCATTGATTTTTTGTTGTTGTATGGTGTATTTTTGATTAATGCTTGTGGTATTGAAGTAGTTTTGGTGTTGAATATATAAATTGACTTAAAATTCATGCTTGTAAAGGTGCAATGAGTTTGATTCGTGGGTGTTTGAATGCGAAATACGGTCTCAATTTTGCTTCATCGAGTGATGATGATGAAGAAATTATTTTGCTGCATCGCATGGTAGAATTGGATGCCCGGAGACATAGGCTTAGACAACCGGTGCCTATCCAAGTGCAATCACGCCAACACCTATGGCATGATAGAAAGAGAGCTGATGCTCAAATGAAAGAATTAGTAATAGCACGATCTTCAAACTCGGTATAATTAGTCGCCATATCGATTTGGTGATGAAAAAAATGGTTTTGAAAATTTGAAAATTTGAAGGGAGAAAGAAAGAATCAATAGAAACAAGATTGATTGGGGTGGATTTGTCAAAGAGGGTGAATTTTCTTATATAAAAGAGATCCCAACGGATAGTTTTTTTGAATTTTGAAAAAAGAGTCGTTGGGGATCTGACGGTCATGAAAAAAATAGAAAGATGGATGGTTAGATTTTGAGGTGTAGAGGGGGTGTAAGGAAAAAAAGGTCAAACGGTATTATTTATGGGACGGAAATCCAATTTCCGTCTCACATCTCTATTGCTATTGCCTGCTACGGATTGGTAGCAGGCAATAAACAAGTCCATCTCTATGTCTATTCAATAGAGAATTTTTGCACCATAATAGTTGCATTTCTCTATTCAATAGAGAATTCTCTATTAATATAGAACCATAGTGCTTGCTCTTATTAAACACAACGAGGAAGTTTGAAACAGAACAATCACATCAGGAGGAAGTTAGTGCAAGACAGAACAATCATATTCATATAACTACAAATCACTCGATAAACTTTCTCACTTTTTTCTTCTTTTTTTGTTTTGTTTTTCCTTTTATCAAGCATATTTTGAACATCAAATTTCAACTACTTGAACTTCAAATACACAATACAAAACTCCACAACAACTTATCCTCCGCATCTTCTTTCTTGGTTTTGTTCGTCTTTTCAGAACATCAGCAAATCCAACATTATGTGCATGTAGATAGATAAGTTACTACAATAAAAAGTAATTGAGTGATCATACTCTCTCAACTTCTTGCAAGATTATTTCCAGAGAAATTTATTATTTAGTCCTAAAAACCCGAACCGGATTAAGCTATAGTCCTGGTTTAAATGTAATTTAAGCTCTAGTCCAAAACCTACTAAAATTACCCGCCTACCCTTTACTCCCACGTGTGAACTCTTATAACCACTTCTTCTTCTTGCCTACAACATTAAAACTACTTCTTCTTCTTCTTTCCAGAAAATCAACGGAAAATCAAAACTACTCCTCCAAAACCGATCGAAACCTTTGACAATTAATCTCCAAATTCAAAACCTTTAACTGCAGATACTACAAAAACCTAAAAACCAAAACCCAATTTACATTTTCAAAAAAAACCCTAGAAAAACCTAGTAAAACTAACAATACATATCAATATGTACTGGCGCACAGTAAATAATATATGTATTGAGTAAAACAGAAGAAAAGGAAAACAAAAAGAATAACCCAAGTCAAATTTCAAACAGTACATGTGATATGTACTGAGTGAAAACAAGAAGAAGTAGAAGAATATCCCAAATCAGATTTCCAACAGTACATATGATATGTTGTGTGGCAGTACATATGATATGCACTGAGTGAAATCAAGAAGAAGTAGATGAAAAAATCTCAAATCAGATTTTTAACAGTACATATGATATGTACTGAGTGAAGTAGAAGAATATATCCCAAATTAGATTTCTAACAGTACATATGATATGTACTGGTGGCAGTACATATGTTATGTACTGAGTGAAGTAGAAGAATATCCCAAGTCAGAATTCTAGCAGTACATATGATATGTACTGGGGGTAGTACATATGATATGTACCGGGTGAAAACAAAAAGAAGTAGAAGAATATCCCAAGTCGAATTTCTAACAGTACATATGATATGTACTGGGGGCAGTACATATGATATGTACCGAGTGAAAACAAGAAGTAGAAGAACACCCCGAGTCAAATTTCTAACAGTACATAATATGTACTGGGTGCAGTACATAATGTTATGTACTAAGCTCAGTACATATTATATGTACTGTATCTTCTTCTTCATAAATCTGTTCTCAAATTTTCTTTTTCAATTTTCTTCTTCACAAATCTATCTCGAAATCTTCTTGTTCTTCTTCACTTCACATCAAATCTTTCACCATCACTCGTTTATTTCATCTCAAAAATTTTAACAAAAAAGTAGATCTGAAAATCAAACCGAAACTAAAACCCTATATACACAGGGAGAGAATCACATCATCTTGTAACCTTTAATAGAGGGTAGAAATCGAGATAAAGTGATAGATAGATGATCTCATAACAAAAAACTCAGATCGTTCTTCTTTTCCTCTAAATATCTGCTATTTTTGGTCTCTCTCTTTGAATATGAAAAAGAAGAAGAAGCAGAGGGTATTTCAGGATTTAAAAAATACCGTTTAGACCCGACACACGTGTGTCAGCGTGTTTTCTCCTTCCTCTGGACTAAACACTAAACGGGTTTTTGAATAGGACTAGTGGCTAAACTAGATAGTGAATAATGGACTATTCACTAGATTCTACTTCAAACAAACAGTTCACCTATTCTTCATCGGCTTCTTTTATAGCGAGAGAAATGCTGTCCCGCGCGGCCGCGCGTGACAGCTTAATAAGCTAGCAGCTGCTAGTCGTTAGATCATTTCATGAACGGTGGATTATAATTGGTTTAGCTTTACCAGTTTAATACAGCTGGCTAACTTCTCCATATTAAAAATAAGTCCTTTTGAATTTGCTATCATTTTATCTTTCGTCCTTCCACTAAATCTGAAGAGCAGCACTCGTCTTCTCAAAGACAAAACCATTCATGTTCTTCCTGAACAAAGAACCATAACTATCAGAACTTGAATACCAATCTCAATTACAATAATGGGTGTTCTTCCTTTCTTACGTTTAACCGATCTAAATGGTTTAATATTTAAATCTCGTCACTATCATCATTATTTAGGTCAATTAAAACCCCCAAAAGAGGCCCTAATTTGTATATACTTTTCTACACATATTGCTTCTCCTTTTGTTATTGTTATAATGCTTCTTTTAGAAATGGTGTGAATGGGTTTTCGAAATCAGTGGTATCAATTCTTGTACTTGTTTCTGTCGTTGATCGATAATTTTGATCTTCTTCTGATTGTTGGGTTTTTCTTCTTTCACCGAAAGAAAAAGTTAAGGCTTTTGAAAAAATTAACTCATTTACTCTAGCAGAAACAAGTACGAGAAGAATGATATTATCAAATGCTAGAGATAAATTAGTTATTGTTGATTTCTTTTCTCCTGGTTGTAGTGGTTGCAAATCCAATGGTTTTACCAAAACTTTTTCTTGACCTTGATTCAATGTTTAGATTATAAACGTATAAAGAGAAAGATCATCTTTTTAATGATTGAATTTGTATTTCAGAGATGAACTTTGATGTTCAGTTCAGAATTTGACATAACTAATGAAAGGGACGTAGGATGAAAAGACAGTAAACTAAAAGGATCTATGTTTAATATCCAGAAGTTGACAGCTGTATGTTCCTAGAAAAGCTAAAACAGATATGATCCAACGGCTTATGATATAATCGTAAGGCTGTAAACATGCTAGCTTATTAAGCTGTCCCGCGCGGCCGCGCGGGACAGCATTCATCTTATAGCGAATATTTTGTCTCTTGCTCTAAATCCCAGCACTATTTGTACTGCTAATTCCATACAAATCTTGAAAATCATAGCTTTAATATGGGTTCTTCTTCCGTTCACCATTTCTATTCACTAAATTTGGTTGAAGGTTGAATGTTTTAAGGTTAATCAGAATTATAATCGAAGGCGAGAGAAGAGTTTTGATGATTGAGAAGAAATTATGCATTATTTCTGATGTAATAACATGTTTTTGTTAGCAAAAGTCAACATAATGACTTGGTCCTATAGTTTCACACGGTGAA
This sequence comes from Papaver nudicaule, assembly GCA_023529015.1. Classification (NCBI taxonomy): domain Eukaryota; kingdom Viridiplantae; phylum Streptophyta; class Magnoliopsida; order Ranunculales; family Papaveraceae; genus Papaver; species Papaver nudicaule. The sequence continues at coordinate 13,997 of JAJJMA010218555.1, read as the reverse complement.
GATGAGGTTTGAGTGATTTAATCTCCCCGTCGTTTGCTTCCTAGTCAGATGAGTCAGTGTCACTGTATTGTCCCTATTATTTTTTTTCCTGACTAAAAAGGTTGAATGGTTAAGGAATTTGACCATAAATATGGTCAAGTGAAGTTGATGGGTGTTTATGTACTGTATGCATGGCCCCCATTAGGGCTACCCTTCACCGTCTTCAGATAGCTCAAATTGGTCCAGAAATTGTTTCGACAATGACACTGGAAAAGTTACAAGGGTCTATTGCCCCACTTCTATGCCACATGTACATGGCTTTTACAGTTTGAAAGAAGCAAACGGATATTCCTAAAAGCATCTAAATCCATATGGAACTCTAGCATCAATGCAAAAATGCTTCTAAACAAAGACATTTTAATTTGAAAGCTAATCTTTTTCTGTACGTTTCCTAATCCAATGTGTGATCATGGATGATGCAAATACCTTTTGACATAACAAAAAGGAAAGTAGGTGTATCTTTGGTCTTTAGGAATGATATATGTGTAATTTGGGTCAAATGCATAACTAGTGAAGCTGTGAAAGGGCAAACGCATCTACGAGACAAAACTGAAAGTAGAAATTAGGGGCTGATTATGATTTAGGAAGCAGTTACGAAGGTCGAATTTGGCTTGTTATAAAATTGGGCCACCAGTTTATCTAGAGACTAGAGTATAAGTTCATAAGATGCCGAAGACTTTTTTTTTATGGGAAATGGTTAACTTTATTGAAAAAGAAAAAATTGAAGTTACACAGGCCAACAGAGACCCAAACCAACCATGAAATCACAGGGTCCTAATTACATATTAAAGTTTTCCAATGTGTTATCAATTGACCAAATCTGTATCCCCAAAACCATTTAGCTGTTGAACTCCAAAGAAAGATAAGAGATTTTACTTCGTTGATGATTGATCCAGCTGATTTAGCTCTATTGTTTGCCATTCTCCTGTTGTTTCTTTCTGTCCATATAGCCCAACAAATAGCAAATATCAATAATGGCCATACTTTCCTTCCTCTTTTCCTCCCTCTTCTATTTTGCCATGCTTGTAGTTGACCTAATAAGCTTTCACTCTGCACCCACTTTACATCATAGCTCTGTAAAAAGTAGTGCCATATTTGCTGTGCAAAGCTGCAATGTAAGAGCAGATGTCCCACAGATTCTGAAACAGAACTACATAATGGACAACTGATATTTTGAATGACCATACCTCTTCTGCATAAGTTGTCAGTTGTTGCTATAGAGTTTTGTGAAGCAGCCCATAGAAAGAAAGTGATTTTGGGAGGAACATACTTAACCCAAATGCAGTTTGGTGGGATTGCAGCAGCTGGAATATTTGCCTGTGAGAGAAGCCAGCTGTAACAGTAGCTTGCAGTAAAGTCTTTTCCATTAGTACAGAGTAGCTCATCTTCTTCTGCCTCAGAAAGTGCTGGTGGAGTGCCAATGAAGCTAAACAGCTCTGTTACTTCAGCTAGTTCAGCTAGTCTTAAATCTCTTTTCAGTTGTAAGTTCCAGTGGTTGTTATCTATCATTTGGTGAAGTGTCCAATCTCTCTGATTTGACAGTTTGAAAATTGCAGGAAATTTTTCTTTAAGTGTCTTATCCCCCTTCCATTTATCCCACCAAAATAAAATTGATTTTCCATTCTTAATCTTCATCTGTGTCATCTCTTGTACTATATATTTCATCTTCTGTATCCCTTTCCATATTCCTCTTCCATGTGGTTCAGTAGAGTCCTTAGCCCACATGTCATGTTCTCTGCCATTCATTTTATTTTGAATTACCTTCCTCCAAAGCTTCTTCTTTTCCTTTACATATCTCCATGTCCACTTAGCTAACAGTGCTTTGTTAGCCAATCTCAAACATCTTACTCCCATACCTCCATTCTTCTTTGGTCTACAGATCTTCTCCCAAGCTATCCAATGTATTTTCTTTTTTTCATCTGTAGAACCCCATAGGAACTGTTTCATTATTTTTTCTAGTTTTTTCTCCACTTCCACAGGCATTTGAAAGATTGAGAGATAGTATATAGGAATGCTTGAGAGTGTGCTTTTAATCAATGTAATTCTGCCTGCTTTGGTGAAGAATTTCCTCTTCCACATTGCTAATTTCTTCTGGAACTTCTCAACAACACAGTCCCATATTGTGGTGTTTTTGTATGTAGCTCCCACTGGTAATCCCAAGTATTTCAGAGGCAATTTCTCTATTTTGCAAGTCAAAATGTCAGCTATGTCTTGGACTTTCTGCTCTGCTCCTATACTAATGACTGCACTTTTGGCAAGATTAACAGGTAGTCCAGTTATTGCTTCAAAGATCTGCAGTATCATTAATAAATTCTCTGCTTCTTCTTCTGTAGCATCTATAAACACTATTGTGTCATCTGCATATTGGAGATGAGATATTTGTATGTCCTGACTGATAGAGAATCCACTAATCATGTGTAATTCAGTAGCCTTCTTCATCAACTTGTTGAATATCTCTGCTACCAAAATGAAAATGAAAGGGGTGAGTGGATCTCCTTGCCTAAGTCCTTTTTGTGGTACAAACTTCTTTGTTGAGCTTCCATTAACTAGTATTGAGTGTTGAGCAGAGCATACACACCATATAATCCAGTTAACCCATTTATGACCAAATCCTGAAGCTTGAAGTACATGCCTGATGGTGTGCCATGAAACATTATCAAATGCCTTTTGGATATCTAACTTGCATATGATACCTGGTCTTCCACTTTTCAATCTTGAGTCTAGTAATTCTCCTGCAATCAGAATATTGTCCAGAATTTGCTTGTCTTTAAGGAAAGCTCCTTGATTCTCTGATATCAACTTAGGTAGTACAACTTTGAATCTTTGTGTCAAGACTTTGGATATGATTTTGTAAATGTTACTGACCAAACTTATTGGTCTGAAGTCTTGAGGCTTACCCACTTGTTCTATTTTTGGAATAAGGCTTATGAAGGAACAGTTTGTTCTCCAATCCATTTCTTCTTGCATTTGAAATTCTTGAACTACCTTCATGAAGTCTTCTTTGATGATTTGCCATGCCACTTTATAGAAGTCCATGTTGTAGCCATCAGGTCCAGGAGATTTGTGTTTCTTGAAGCTTTTAATAATGCTACAGACTTCATCTTCAGTGATGTTTCTCTCTAGGTTTCTTGCTTCTTCTTCAGTAATTTTGGAAAAATGGATATTATCAAGTTGTGGCCTGAGTGGATGAGTATCTTGAAATAAGTTGTAAAAATATGTAGATATTTCTTCTTCAATATCTGCCTGACAGAAGTTATCCTGATCATTAATGATTAACTTTTGTATAGTGTTTCTTCTTCTCCTCCCATTAGCTAGAGTGTGAAAATATTTGGTGCATGCATCTCCTTCCTTGAAATGTAATGTTTTAGCTCTATCCATCCATCTTCTTGCATTGTTTAAGTTGATTTGTTTGAGTTCAGCTAAGAGTTCAGTTCTTTCTCCAAATTGCAATGTGGTGAGTGTGCCTTGTTCCTCATTTTGGTTCAGCTCATGAATCTTTTCTGTTATGCTTTGTTTCTTTTCAGCTGCTTTACCATATGTCTCTTTAGCCCATCCTCTTAATATGTGTTTCAAATTCTGCATCTTCTTTGACATAATGCAACTTGGAGAGCCTTCAAATTCAAATGCATTCCACCAAATTTGTAAGTTTTTCAGAAAATCTGGATGATCAAACCAGTAGCTTTCTACTCTGAATGGAGCCTTCTTCCTGTTAATATTTGCAGTAGTAAGCAGCAAGGGGGAGTGATCTGAAATGGTTCTTGTGAGCACTGTTTGAGTTAACAAAGGAAATTTATCTTGAAATGCTTTGGATACCAAGAATCTGTCAAGTCTGCAGAGTAATGCATCAGCTTGCATATTTGACCATGTATACATTCCCCCATTCAAAGGTAAATCAATCATCTCATGATCTTCCATGAATTCATTAAATAATCTTCTTCCCCTCTTTGAACCACCTGGTTTATTTCTTTCTCTACCTCTTCTGATTGCATTAAAATCTCCTGCCACACACCAGTGTTCTGTTGCCCAACCCATTAAATCTCCCATTAAATCTTCTAGTTCTTCCCAGAATTCAAATCTTCCCCAGTAAGAGCAGGGTGAGTACACATTAGTAAGGGACCATTCATAATCTTCATTAATACACTTAAATTTATGTGATAATGTGTGAGGACCAACCACTTCATCCACACACTGTAGTATACTAGAGTCCCATATGGTTAGTATTCCACCAGATAAGCCTTCTGAAGGAATTGCACTCCATTTATAATGATCATTTCCCCATAAATTCTTAATCATATAATCAGTTATCTTCATCATGTGTGTTTCTTGAATAAGTACACAAGTGGGTTTTGTTTTGTTGATGAGTTCCTTTAAAGCTTCCATTTTTTCCCATGCTGTAAGTCCTCTCATATTCCAGTTTAGTATCTTAAGATCCATTTAAACCATTTGAATCCAGATTAACAGTCATTCCTTCCCCATTGCCCAAGCTTTCTTATGTTGAATTTTCAATTGTATCTTCACTGCTCAAAATTGCTTCCATTCTTCTTAGAGGACTCTTTATGTTTTCTTCACTTCTTCTCAAGTGTTTTGCCACAATTTCAGCATAAACTAATCTTGCTCTGTCTTCCCTATCTCCAAAACCAGCACCAATGTTGGTTGTAGCTTCCATAAGTTGATCAACTGTATTAAATACAATTTTCCTTTTGAACCTTTCTCTGGCACTTGATAGTACAGACCTCTGATTTAATTGGATGTTTGAATTTGAATCTGTCTCCATTGTTTGAGGAACTACTGAAACCGTATCTATTGTGGCAATATTTTCCACAAATTCAGAAGATTCTGCCGAAGAAATTGGAATTGTGTTACCAGAATCAGGAATCATTTCAGCCGACTGAATAGGCTCATTCAGATTTGGAATAGTCTGAATCTTCTGTAAACTGTTGAAACGGTTAAAACATTCTAGAATAGACCTTTGCTTGGGCTTCATTGCTTGAATGTTCTGGGCCTTTCCCCTCTTCTGCTGGGCCGAATTAAACTTGTCGAATAACCGTTTTATCGGATTTGTGGATGTATCAGCATTTGCATTTAGATTTGGATTTACCTTGTAATTTGAATTTGAATTTATCCGACCAGCTTTGTCAGACGCCATATGCCTCTGTCTGAAAGACTGCCTATTGTCAGATGAATTTGAATTTGCGTGTGGACCATTCCTACCTCTCTCCAGAAGTGAGATTCCGGCTCTATACTGTTGTCCGGTGATTCTCTTCGTCGGCGAAAATTTCCAATCCCAGAAGACTGCAAGCGTATACTGTTTTCCTTCTATCTCAATCTCTACTGCAATTGGGATTTCACTGATCTTCCCTTTAATTCCAATCCTACAGCACTTAGTGTTTTTTGTGGCCGAATCCAGATCTACTTCTGTTAATCCGCCCAATTTATCTCCTATCAACTTCAGATTATCCCAAGACCATAATTAATCTTTCTGGCAGACCTTGTATTTGTATCCATTTCTGTGTTTTATTTATTACATCTGCTGGAATGGTTTCATCAAAATTAACCCATCTTCTAATTTCTATTTCCGTACCTCTCACCATCCATTTTATAGGTCGCCAACAACTTTCCCATTCCTGATCATTATCTGGTTTAAAGCTTGCACTGTTGTCATCAATGATGGTCATCTTGAGATAGCGATTCCACTTTAGCTTTAAAGCAATTTCTCTTGCAACCTGTGACCATGACATATTCCCCACTGCATAACACGCAAAAGTACGGTACGATCTTCCGTTTGATGATTCATAATGATTCCTCGGAAAGTCTGATGCTGATGGAATTGATTGATGATGTATGGTACGAATGTTGAGTAGTTTAGAGAGAGAATCCTTGAAATTCCGCCAACCATACTCCTTTTCACCTCTTGGTATAAACAAAGAACGAGACTTAGCACGCATTACATCTGATCTAGTGATCTTGATATAGTACCCTCTGCTGTTTTCTAATTTTTCCATAAGAAAAGCGAAATTTCCGTCGCAGTTGTTCCATTTTCCGATGTTGTTTTTTGCCTTCAATATCTCTTCAACCGTCTGAAACATCCAGATTCCTAATTTTTTAGAGAAAATGATTCTAAAAGATGTACTTCCGATTCCTTTTTCTTCTATCTTGAATCCTTCCTGATTACCCAAGTCGTGCTTCATGAAATCGAAGGTTTTCCATTCGATCTGAGTTGTTGCTGTTGATGTTGAATCTCCCGTCGTCGTCACCGCTCTGACACTCTCTCTCCTAACACTCTCTCTCATGTTTTCTGAACAAATCTTATACGAGATGCCGAAGACTGACTAGATGGAAATCCTAGAGAAGAGTCTTCTCTATCTATTTCGACTTGATTTTCTCGCAAGCATTTCTATAACCTCACGTCATTGAGGCGGATCCAAAAGATTTGGGGCAGATTTATATTCGGTACCACGCAAGCTACCGAGTAGTGTTAATGTTTTTATTTACACTACTCGGTAGCTTAATGGATTTATATTCGATAACCAAAATAGTCTGCCCCAAATCTTTTCAATCTGCCCCAATGACCCAGGTTCTATAACATAGAAACTTGGAATGCCGTACTAGGATGCGTGTGAGAATTTCAAACCGACCGACCATTATGAAAAGCTATTTAAATATTAATTTTTTCGAAGAAAAAACTAGACCGAGGCTAGAGCTAGAATGAGGGAGAAAAAATCGTCTGTCTCAGCCCCCCTGTCTCTCCCTGTCTCTCTCACATTGGGGGGGGGCTGAAACCAAATCAGTTGGTTTTGGGTGGGGGCGAAACGAAATAAAAAAAAACGTGGCGAACAGGTGGGGGTCTGGGACAGGGGGGGACAGGGGGGGCTGGGTGAGGAGTGGTAATGACCAGCGAGTCAGTCAATGGGCAACTTTGATGATCTTGACATATCAATCTAATAAAAGATAGTAGAAAAAAACAGCATATTAAGCAAAAGGTTGTATCTATCTATCATTTCTTAATTCGTGATAAAGTACAAAATAGACACTATTGTCCGTCAGTGAACTGACTACTGACACAAACTAAGGCGGCCGTTGTAAGGTAGGTCATGGAGTACAGTTAGGAAGTATCCGATCTTTGCGGCGTAATAGCCTATATCTGACGTGGCCTTATTCTCAGTTACACGTCACCTAAATCAAAGGCGTATGTACTCCAGGTAATTCTTGGCTCCCGATAGTCACCACCTAACTTGGGATTTCTGATTTCTCTGTGATTTTAGCTTGAATTTTTTTAGGTTTATGTGAAGAAGTAACAAAGGATCAATCGAAATGCCACTAATGAACACATACGCCACTCCTTTGTTTTAGTTCAACCCTATCTATGATACTATTTTTACTGTATTTGTTTTATTTTGATCGGCGCTCTGAATGTGATTGTTCTAATTATAGTTCTCTTTAAAAATTGATAACGTATAATATTGGTTTTGGAATTGGGATTTATGTTTGAAATCTATCAAATCATGGCCCTACAGACTCTTGATTTGGGTCGAAAATTGGACCGACCATTATGAACAATCTATAGAAAAAGCAATAGAGATGGATTAGAGAAAAAAACCATGAAAAGGTCCAACGCGGTATTACCCTCCAAATACTATAGACACATTACCTACCACAATTTTCTCAAAACAATGTTGATTCATCTTTTTCTGGCAAAAAAGAGTTGGTACCATGCTTCATAAAACAATGTTGATTTATCTTTTTTCTTCATTACAAGAAGTGGTTCACAGTGAATCATATTGGATATCGGTATCGTATCGGTCCTCATTGATGTATATATGGTGATATCGGCGACTGACACAACTGAAATTGACTGGTGTTAATACATGCAGACGTTAGATGTTTAAAATACTTTCATGTAAATTAAACTAGTTAGAAAAATACACAAAAAGATAGCAATGATACATTAATATCTCTTGAAATAGAAACTCGGAGTCAACTCAGTGTCTCCATAGGAGATGATTACTGGTAGCTCAAAAGAAAGAACATATCGAATGAGAAAGAGAATGTTCAGATTTGCACGCTGCGGGATTGGTTCAAAGATCTTTTTCAAGACGGAGGGAGTCAGAGTTAGGGATCGTCAATCAGCATGGTAAGGCAGGTACCAGGAAGACTTGGGTAGAAGTTATCAGGAATGATGGGAATTAAGAACATGGTAACCAGTTAGACAAGGAATCAGATTGGCAGGTTGTTTCTCATAAGAAATCCAGGAAACCAAAAGTTGCTTTATTAAAAATGAGGTAAAGGTTGTATGTGAATACAAACCATTCGTTTTCTCATTGAAATCTAAGAAAATACAGATTCAAGAGATTACAAGGAACACAAGAGATGAAATCAAATTCATGATAACCTATGAAGCAACAACTTGGTTGAAAAACATTACGTTCAAGGCATCAAAAAAAGAGTTCTGCGGGAAGTGGTCATGGGATTCAATATGTGGAGATGATTTCGTTTTCTTGATAGGAGATTGCAACAAGTATGAGGAGTTTTTACGGTTAACAATTTACTCAAAACACAACAAACATTTGGATTTTTTCCCCGCAGAAAAAGTCTATAATAGGTGGAAACATTTTGGTAACATAAGTAACAATGAGAACCGGGACTTGGCTATAGTGTTTGAGGTGTCAGGTGTAGTTGATTCATGGACAAATATTTGGTCAAGAAATCACAAGGAGATTTAACATACAAAATCCTTTTGATTTATTTCCTTTTGAACAATAAAGGGTCTTCTTTTTCATTGGCAAAGATGATAAAAATTCATTACTTAAGAAAGGAGTCTGGAGATAAGAATCAAACAATTGAGTTAAGTCCTTGGTGGTCTTCTATCAACTCAATATCATACATGGAGGATTTTGGATTAGGGTTCATGGACTGCCTTTCGATTATCGGAGCAATGAATGTTTTAAGCTTATTGGTGAAAATTTGGGGGTTTAATCGATATTCATGAATCTGCAGCTAAATGGGAAGATGTTTATGTTGTTAAACTCAAGGTCCAATCATATCACCATGGATACTACACCTTCATGTTCGAGAGGGGGGACACATCTTTGCCGATTCAAACTCAGCCACTGGAAAACTTTGACTCTAGCTTAACTTGGACCAGGGTTTGTGCGTCAGGAGTTTCAACAATCAATGACAGCTTAGATAAGGCTACTGGAACTTTCCTTCTTGAATGGCCGGAGGTTTCGCAATCAAGGCAACAAACTTGCAAGGAATTAAATTCGCGTAAAAGAAAGAGGAAATTGAATAAAAGCCCTGATTTTACTGGGCTTCACAATTAACCTTATGAGGGGTAAAAATGAAGTCCATTTGAAAAACATATTTTCATAATACCATAAGTATCCTCTTCTATTTTAGCCATCGACGTTTTAGATCTGGATCTTCCACCCAGTGCTAAACTATTTGCTCTCCGCAGAAAACGAAAGTGGTGGTGGAAAACGGCAGCGGTGGTTGTACTGTTGGAAAATGATGCAGTGGTGGTGAATAAGACGATAATTGATCCGAAGAAGAATCTAATGGTGGCGGCTGTGGTGGGAGAGAAGTATGTTGTATCAGTTTGATTATGGTTATGGTGGTGGAGGAGGATATCAATTCCTCAATTCCAAAATTCTATTCTGGATAGTTTGAATCAGTAGGTTAATAGGGGTTTAATTGGTAAAAAGAAGAAAAATCAGGTCATGGAAGAAGAGGAGGTCGGAAGAATGTAAAACTGAGTTAATTAAATGACTGTGAAATAAATTGAGATTTTAATGGGAAATATTTTGGAAGAGGAGCATAATTGTGGGAATGGTACCGTATCCGCTTAGTTAGATTTATGTATTGAGCTTTAGAAATGGTGATTTTTAAAGCTATCATATGATGTTTTTTGGTGAAGGGAACCAAAGTAGATATGCTTAGTTTGTGATACGTCTTTTTGGGTTCAAAAATATTGTTTAAAATTTGCTGTGTGTGGTTGTTAAACAATCAATTAAACATATTCTGTGTTTTTTTTCTTGGTGCAGACAGAGGTCAAAATTGATTTCTCACCTGATGATCCCATGCCATCTGCACGACTCAATGTTCCGTTTAGATCCATTAAAGGTAATCCTTACAAGAAGTTTGTTTCTTTTGATAGACAACTTTTGAGGGCATGGTTCTTAATAGCCAAATTTGTACTTTGATGAACTTGATTTTTTTTAAATTTTTTTTTAATAGAAGTGATGATACTAGTGCTAATGATGAGTGAACTCAAAATCTCCCTGTTATTTGAATAATCATTCCTCTCTTTTCTGTCGATAGCACTAAGGGTTGAGGGTTCATTTTCTTGTGGTGTAGTGGCTCTTCTTAATGACATTCCCGTCTACACAATAATTCAGGTTCAGATGATCATGCTTCTTTTATTAATAGTCTTGATTCTGAACTAGGAGTACATTTGTGAGTACGTATAGGTTGTAGAAATGACCTCCTGGCTCGTGTACCAATGAGTTGACATAACTAGGAGTTACAATAGATATATGTACTTATGATTTGATATGGTGGTATCAGTAAATAGTTAGTGAGGCATCTCCTATATCTTTGTGAATGAAAACTTAGTTGTAATTCAACTTCATTACTCCATGTGCTTTTGGATTTACGACCAAAGTAGTATACAAAAAGCCTTATAACCAACTGTAGCACATAATTTCTATTTGGATTCCCTAATGTGGAGTCATTTGTGACTTTCTTTTATTTATGAGTTTGTCTTAATTAGGATCCTTGCTCCCAAGGTAATGTGACTTTGAATTTGTGATGCCATTTTTTGGTTGGTTATTTGTTTCCCCTATAGACGAATCTGTGGTGCAATGGTAGCACGACTGACTCCATGTCAGAAGATGCGTGTTCGACTCACGCTAGGTTCACTGATTCGTGTATGTTAAATTGGCAAAATATGGTGTCTAGTTGGCAACTAGACATATAAAATGTTGTCTAGTTTGTAACTAGACACCAAAATATGGTGTGGACAGGGTTCCTGTTGCATACAATCATGGTGTCTAGTTGGCAACTAGACACCAACTAGACACATAAAATGTTGTCCAGTTTGCAACTAGACACCAAAATCTGGTGTGCACAGGGTTCCTGTTCATACAATCATGGTGTCTAGTTGGCAACTAGACATATAAAATGCTGTCCAGTTTGCAACTAGACACCAAAATCTGGTGTGCACAGGGTTCATGTTCATACAATCATGGTGTCTAGTTTGCAACTAGACAACAAAATCTGGTGGTGTAAAGAAAGTCATGTTGGAACTATAATCTATCGGTGGTGGCGGCGGCGGTAGCGAGGGAGGTGGTGGTTGCTGGAGGCGGCGAAAGGTGGTGGTGGTTGTTGGTGGTGCAGGTGGTGGTAGTTGCATGAGGAGGTTGTAGTGGTGGTGGTGGTTGGTGGTGGCGGCGGAAGGTGGTGATGGTGGTTGCTAGAGGGGGTCATGGTTGTGGTGGTTGGTGGTGGTGGTGGTGGCGGTGGCGGTTGCTGAAGGAAGTCGTAGTGGTGGTTGGTGGTGGTGGCGGAGGTGGTGGTTGTTGGTGGTGGAGGTGCGATAGTGGTGGTGGTGGCGGAGGTGGTGGTTGTTGGTGGTGGAGTCGCGATAGTGGTGGTGGTAGTGTAGGTGGTGTTGGTTATGGTGCAGATGGTATGAGGTGGTGGTTTTACATTTTTTGTGTTTTTGAAATAAATAAATATTATGTAGAATAGAATGAGAAAACATAAGAGAGGGTAGTTTAGGAATGAAATTATAGTAGGGGTATTTATAAAGTTGAATAAGGTTAAATTTTTGGGTTTGAAATTATAGGGGTATTTAATTAATGTTCTCTAAAAGAAATATTCAAAAGAGAAATTCTCGCGCGAAGAAAAAGGAAAAGCAGTTCAAAATTCAAACCAAAGTCGAGATCTAAAAACAGAAAGAAAAGAAACATACAAGTGGATATGGTATATTTCGACTCAGGTGTAGTGGGTTCAAGCCTAGACATGTATCCTGATCCAATGGATTTGGGTTCTCATACATATCCAGATATCTAGGATGAAAGCATGCAGGCCATACCAAATCCAACTACAAAACCTACGTATTTAAACTTAGCAATTGATATTTCAACAGAGGAGGATGTATAACTTCTACTTCAGGAAGTAGACACTTTTGCCACATTGCAAAGATTAAATTCACCTCAAGATGATGATGCGACAATTTATATGGAAAAAAATATAATAAACACTAAAAAAAAAATGTTGTAATTCAGAAACTTGGAGCTCAATAAAAAGGTGGGTCATGAGATACGAGTTCAATTTGAAATAATTTTATCACAGATGGTGGCAAATTATCCAAAGATGGGTTTAGCTTTCAATGGAACTGAATATAATAATGACACTATGTTCGATTCCGTGAAATCTCACCTATCAAATATTAACAAAGAGAAAGAAAACAATGTATGATTTGAGGTTTTTAGGTTTTGGGTTTCCTGTTTGTTTATTGATTTCAAAATTATGTGCTGGAACGTTAGAGGTCTCAATGACCTCAACCGCATGGACATTATTAAGCAAAGGATTAGAAGCTGAAGGCCTTCTATTTTACTATTGCAAGAAATAAAGATTCAACAGTGTAATGACCTACTAGTTTGGCAAATTTGGGGTAACAAATATGTCAAGTGGTTGGATGCTCCTTCTGAGGGTAGATCAGAAGGAATTCTTGTTGCTAGGAGTTGGTGTTTTAGATACAATGGTGGGTGTTCACACAATCTCTCTACACTGTCAATTGCTGGACTCAAAATTTGAATGGGTTTTCATCGGTCTATATGCACCTTGTGTATCTAAAACCAAAGAACGAAAAAAAAAAAATTAGAGGGAGATTGAGGAGGTTAGAGCCTAATGGGATCTCCCATGGGTTGTTGGGGGAGATTTTATTGAAATCCGTTTTATTCATGAGAGAACTTCTGGTGGTGATATAACAAATAGCATGCGAAAGTTTAATAGGTTCATTTCTAGACATGAACTTATTGACTTACCACTCATGGTTGCAACTTATACATGGAATAACAATCAATTCCAAAGCATTCACTACACCAGATCCTGCCATGTGCAACACTTAGGTTTTTTCATGTGCAACGGATATATCCGTTGCACAACAATATCCATTGCACAAAATACAATATCCGTTGCACATATTAAGCGTAAACATGATAATAATTACCATTAATTGGGCAACGGTTTATTTTTATTGTGCAACGGTTATATCTGTTGCACATGCTGGTTGTTTTGTAATATAAATTTATGTTAAGGGTTTTTATCCAAGAAAAATAAAAACATAATAAAAATTCTAATACACCTAAGTTTTATCCTCGAATGTCTCTCTCCTCACTCGACTTTCCTCCTCATCTCTTTCCAGCTCTCGCGAGAAAACCAGAAGAAAAAAAAAAACCTAACCCCAAAATCCACACCAAAGCAACTAGAAAGTGATGAAATCACTTGTAACCAGATGTATCATCACCAAAGAAACCAGAAATCCAAAATCCTAGACTAGAAATCCAAAAACCTAACCCTAAACTTTCGTTTTGGGGATGAAATTTATTTCTTTGAGTATTTTAAGGTTTTGATTTTCTTTGAGTTTGATTACTTATGGGTTACAGATATGAAGGTCAATAATCAAATGTGCAAATGGATTTTACACAGGTAAAAAAAAAACAATTTTGTTTTAGGGTTTTGATTTTTAGGGTTTTCAGGTTTCATTCTAATGAATGGCTAATGTATCTTATAGGTGCTTTGAAGCAGTGGAAAGGGTTCTAGGCGAAACTCAAGGTATTGAAACTCTTTTCTCTCAATTGTTAGTTGTGAGTTTCTGTGAATTTATGTTTTGTTCTTGATTTTGTTGTAGCTTGTATTAGCTTGCATATAGATATTTATTATATGGGTTGTAG
>JAJJMA010218537.1:0-11222 GCA_023529015.1 Papaver nudicaule | reverse complement strand
CAGCCGAAATCCAATTTTCGTCTGTATTGCATGCAACCAACCCAGCCAAAAATCAACTTACCAATTGTGTCACAACCAACCCAGCCGAAAATAAGGTTAATTGAGAAAAACCCAGACGAAATTGGATAGTTTTCGGTTGAGTTTGGGATGAAATATCAAGACGAAAATTCCTTTTTTCTCACCCCAAGCTTAGTTTGTCTGGTTTTTCGCAAAACATCCAGACGATTTTCCTTTTTTTTTTTGAATTTGTTGAAGTCTGTTTTCGGTTACGTTTTATAGACATAAGCCAGACGAAATTTTCTCTGGAACCCAATACGTATAGTTTCGTCTGGATTTTATAAATTATCCAGCCGAAATCGTGGTTTCGCTTGGATGAAGTAGGTCAGTTCCAGACGAAAATGGTTTTCGGTTGAGTTTGGTAGGTACAATCCGGATTTCGGCTAGATTTGTTGAACAAAATCCAGACGAAATTTGGTGGTGGTGATAGCAGCACTGATGTTGGTGGTAGTGGTGGTGGCGGCGCTGGTGCCGGTAGTGGTGGTGGTGGTGGCGGTATTGGAATAGTTTAACAACTAATCTTAGTTTAGTTAAACTAATCTGATTGATTAGTTATAATTAAGTAGGGGTAGTTTGGCAATTAAGAAAATATGTTGGATAAGGGGTTTTGAAAAAAGCTTTAAAATAACCCTATTTTGTCTTATTACCCGGTCTCCCTAGTAATTGAGCCGGTCCCTAAATCAGCGTTTTTTCTTTTCCTCTCATACATCTCTTTTCTCCACAATTTCCACCTCCACGTTTTTCATTTTCGAGTTTTTAATCATGGATGCAAACAACATTGGAGTACCAAAGGTAAGCATCTAAACCCACTCGTTTGTATTGATGTTGGTGCTAAAACTAGGTCACATTCACTCTATTAAAAGCAAAAAGCGTGAATCAGATCAACTTACGGCTGACTGTTAAAGCCGTAAGTTCTTTGTTACGTCTCACATCTGATGAAGAACAGTTAGCCGTAAGTAGATTCACAGGATAGCCATCAATGCTTCAGTTGCAAGACGTAAGTTCAGTTTAGTGGACGTAACTTACTTACGGCTAATTTCGATACTTTATTTACTGACCATAAGTACAAGGTAGATCAAATATTTTTGTGTCGCAAAGTTACGAGCCGTAACCTTATATTAGGAGCCGTAAGTTTTGTTACGGCTACTATATGCTTTAAAGCACCAGCCGTAAGTATACCTACGACTGGTCTGTGCTTTTATTTATAAGCTGTAAGTCGAACTGAAAATAATTTTCTCACATTTCTCTACTATATCTTGTGCACCAGAGAACCAGAATCAAGTCCCGTGATTGCACCAACTGAAACAAGGCAAGTAGAGATTCCTGAATCAAGTGTTGTGATTGAACCAAATAAAACTAGCCAAGTGTTTCACCGCCTTCCACAACAAAGTGCACCAACAGAGTATCTTCCTGCAATAAGATCACCAGTTCGTAATATTCGACGATGATTGCGTGGGGAATACGTTCCTGCCCCTGTCCCAAGATTTATCCCACATGAAGAATTTGCTGCACGAACACCTCGTAATGGTGAGGTTGACGATGCTCCTTGTGGTTGCACACTTTGTGTTGAAGTTAAACGTCTCCGTCCACTTGTCGAGGCCAATGGCAGAACGAGCCGGGAACTAATCCGCAGCCGAACATGGTTTTGAATTGGAAATACTAGTTGAGTTTTATTATGTGTTTGGGTGGCGTTTTTCTTTGATGTTATTGGTAGACTTAAACACCTATGATGGTGAACCAATTGTTGTTGATGTATTTTATATTATGTTTGTGTTTTAATGGTTGAACTAGTAGTTGTGTTATCATCTTAACTTTTGAAATTAGATGCATTTTATATTTACTATTTACACCAGCATAAACAACTCATGCTCTATGTTTACACCCCGAATGCCCACATGTGTGGAACACACACGCACATTAAAACCCTTTAAAACAAAAAGGGGCATCAAATTCCTTTCTTCTTCTTCTTCTTCTTCTTCTTCTTCTACGTCTCCTCTCTTTCTTCCTTCCCCTTCTCCTTCTTTCCCCTTTCTCTTCTATTTCCTCGTCACGCTTAATTAGCGATTACGAAAACTTTCATCGACGATTAAATTCTATAAAAGCATGACGAAGAAATCCAATCCAAAGGAGGCGGAATAGAACCAACCCGCCGAATCATCTAAAGTTAATAAATCTAAACCGGTGTTCTCGGAAAACCACCACAAATCTTACCACTACCACTACAACCGCCTCAACAAATACAATCGAACCCAGATATGGTTTCCCAGAGGTAAGAATTGAAAACCCATCTCTCTAATTTCAGTTTTTGTTGCTTAGAATAGGTTTTGAGAATTCAAACCAGGGCAAAATTGCGGTTACAGATCTACTTACGGCAATATATGTTTGTACGATACCAGCCGTAAGTGCATAGACTTGAAACTTACGGTTACAAATTGAAGCCGTAATTAAATTTTGAAAACAAAATTAAAGTGTCGCAAGGTTACTTGCCGTAAGTGCATTTTTGTAGCCGTAGGTTAGTTTCGTCTGGTAACTTTTTTGGCTAAGCACCCGTAAGTTTCTCTGTAAGATTATGATATGCTTTGTCCTCCAGTTACGGCTGATAATGCCATATGTTTTCCAGCCGTAGGATCGTTACGGTTGGTTTTGATAAGCAAATTTCCTGTCGTAGCTTAGTTACGGCTGGTTTCGATAAGCACATTTCTAGCCGTAGGTTTGTTATGACTTGTTAATGCAAGCTTTTAGTAGTCGTAAGCGTTTCATTTCATTGATTTTATTTGTTCTAACAACCCAAGTTCATCTCAAACATACCATATGAGGAAGAAAAAAGGAGTGATCTGACCCCTGTCATTTCTCCACCACCTCGTGGGGGGAAAAATTTGCATGTCGGCAGAAGAGGTGAAAGGGTAGGAAGTGAGAGTGGTGTACCAATACTGGAGTTGCTCCAATTTCTACTGTAGTTGCTGAGGAAGACGTAGGTGGTGAAGATGAACAAGCCCGTGGTAAAGATAATCCATTGTTTGAGGAGCAAGAAGAGCCAACTCGGCAATTGATAGAAGGAAGCTCGTCTTGGCAGCCACCACAAGAAAAATAAAGGAAGAAACCGAAGCCAGCTGGACCTAGACATGCACACATTCCAACAGAAGGGCTTTTACCGAAAAAGGACAACAATTGACCTTGGGGTGAGGTGGAGACCGAAAGGGTCTTACTCGGTTACAAAAAATTGTGGGCTGCAAGAATTTGTGAGCGACATGTATCAATCAATACTTATCCTATGTATAATTGTTTTTACTTTACTCTTACTTTCAAACTCTGAAATTGAAACATTATGTATGTAGGACCATAAAAATGCGGTCAGGTATTTGAAGCACCAAAAGGCTGAGATTTGGCGTATTAGTGATGAATGCGAAAAGGTCAAGCAACTGGTTAATGATTCTGCATTATGGCCTGACATTCAAAATTCTCAGATGTTACATGATATTGTTGTGACTGCTGCTTTAACAGAGAGATATTATCCGGAAACCGACACCTTTCATTTTGGCTTCGGCGAGATGGTAACCCTCTTGGACGATATGTGGTCCATAGCCCGCCTCAAAATTGAAGGAAAGACCGTTCATGAAGGGTACAATGATAGGATGGCTTGGGGTGAGCTTTATAAGCTCTGCGCAGACACTGTTGGGTGGACCGAAGCTTAATGTATTGAGGAGTTTCATCTTGCTTCAGGACAGTCTGAGGAAAAAAGAGAAAAATGTGGGAAAAAAAATGGTCCGAAAGGTAAGGCTTGAGAACTTAAGGGTAGAGTTCGGAGGTACGACAAAAAATGAACTTTCAACATATAGATCTAAGCATGTAGCCACAACTTTCTTGTTGTACCAACTTGGTACTATTTTCTTCCCCGACCAGAGTGGAAACCAGGTGAATATTGGCTACTTTCAATTGTTGAGGACCATTCGTGTGGTTCTACAATCCTTGCCTTCCTACTAGGCAGTCTTAGAAAGGCTTCCAGGGAGAGAACTAGTAACATTGCTGGAAATATTGGTATTCTACAGGTGATTTTAGATTTCCCTTCTTCATTTTATCGTGATATTTTATGTTCATTTTAATTTGATTTGTAACCGTATGTATATGTTTCAATTTCATTCATTGTTTTACGACCATTTTCCCTCACTTCTAAGGCCAGCTTTGAATCGTCACTGGAAAAAAGACAAGATTCTAGGGGCTAATGAGGATGATGAGGTAAACGATAGCCCGACATGTATGAAATAACCCTTCCAACATAACCAAGTAAGAAAGAAGGATGAGAAGATTGAGTGGTTGAAGGTAAAGTTAGACGCCTTTGAACCATCTGGAGTGGTGTTTGATCCTTACTTTGCAATCAAACCGGTCACGGGTGAAGACGACCGTCAACTCTCCAATCTTGCTTACTACAACGATCCTATCTATCATCCTACAAGGTACGTGATGACCAATCCTCGACGATGTCTCCGTCAAATTTGTTATATTCAGAGGATTGTTGACCATGAGAACTTCACATTGCAAGAAGAAAATACTTAAATTGACAACAACTACATCAAGCTGACCTACTCTCCAACCCCATCAGTCGATATATGGAACGATCGCCACGAACCACGATACAACATCCCATGACACGAGTTGATTCCTTTCTTGGGCACAAAAGAAGCCGAAGAAGGTTACGTGCCATGGTTCCACACTTGGTGTGTCGGTATAAAATCTGCATAAAGACTTTATACCTAACAGCCATGAAATACTAAGACAGACTACGATTAGAACACATTATTCAAAGCCTAGTTGAGTACGAGATTGAACAGTATATATATCGAGAGGTGGATTCATATACAAAAGAACATGAAACACATATAAATCACTACTGAATTACTAGCTTTTGGATAATACAATACATGGAAATTATGTCCACAAGACCTGAGGAGATACTAACCTAATCCCTCTCACACGCCTTAGGCTACACAAAATTTCCAACCCTTACAATGGCTCTCGATCCCTCCTTATATAGGAGGAGTCGAAGGTGGATTACAACTAATAAGACAAACGACTCGATCATGGTGGTGTCAGATTTTGTCGAGTAAGGCGGTTACTATTCGAGGTGTCTTCGAGATTCCTTGTTGTCCTCGGCACCTTTCTTTCGACATGTCCAACTCTTCGAGGCTCTCCCCTTTTCTGTGGAGTATTCGACTCTTGGCTGCTTTTTCGGCATCTTCATAACTGTCAAACCCCGTTCCTCCATTCACAGCCCGAGACTTATCTTCTTTTACCGACAGCTGTGTCGAGCGTCCTTCGTAACTTTTACCCCTACAGTTTGCCTCTTTCCTTCCCTAGTGTTGAAAATGCTTGGGGGAAGGAAATTACGCTTCGGAACCGTCTTCGTGACACGTGCCCCATTATGCCCTTGAAGTGACGTTACAGTGACACGTTCTGCATGTTCCCGAGATTCTAGCTACCTTTTGACCTTCCGACCAGTAGCGCCGGTTTCCTTCTTATTTAAGTTTTAGTTTCTCCCTCTAAATTTTTTTGGTCCTTTCTTATTCTCCTTCCTCAGCTCCGGCTTACTGGTTCTTTTGAAACCCTAAACTCCATCTCCTGATCAAACGTTCTATCATCAGAATCCTCTGTCTTCCCATGTTTTATTTCGTGTAATATCTCATAAAGGTGTGTTCTTTTTTATTTTACTTCTTTCATTACCTTCAATCTCTCCCACCTCTGCAATTTCCGGCGCCGACTATATCTTCACTTATCTCCGCCGTACTTTCTTTCCTTTCTCATGGCTTCTTCTTCTGTAGTCGAAGCTCTCATCTCTAAGATGAGGAATTTGGGTTTTAAATCCGATTCCTTTGGCCTGAGGGTCGTTGATGCTCCCGGCGGTCGGCTGTCTCCGGAGTTGGTTGCAGAGTACCGGTGCAATGAGGAGATACATCTAATCACATCCCATCAGATTTTTGCCGGAATGATTCCCCCATTTTACCGTCCGTCCAATCCTTTGTTTCTTGAAATTCTCTGCTCCCTGCCTAGTCCTCGAGGTATTATGAAACTTGCCTGCAGCTCGATTCAATTGATAAATGAGTGGGTCTCTAATTCCGAGAACAATTCCGAGGCGGGTTCTGTGGCAAAGTTTTATTTTACTGCCGAAAACTTTTTCCTTCACTTCGAGCCTTTCTTGACTCTCGACAACGAGGATGCTCCCTGGGGTGTTCGATTCAGACCTGTAAAGGGTAAGGTGAACTTGATCCCAAAGTTTCCAGACTATTCGGTAGATGAGGATTGGTCTCAGGGCCTGTATTGCTTACTGGTCCCGTTCTCCGAGGCTGGAAGGATGCATGCTTCTTTTTCCCTCGTACGGAGTTCGAAGCAGGTCATCAATTCTCGACCCAGCATCTTGTTACCATACATTTTTCTGACGAAGAATAAGAATTATCTCGCCAGGCTTTACAAAAAGCGGAAGGCGCCTCTGAAGATGTTCCGAGGAACTTAAAGCATGTTCATGCAGGAGAGGAGACTATGAATCAGGTAACAAATACTAACTAGCCTAGGATGTGTTTTGTTTAGAGTATAAATACTTGCCTCTGTTTGTTGCCTGAGAAAGACAGATTCTCTCCTGTAGGATGGTAGGGTGCCTATCACAGTTCTGAGTTTAGATGATGCTTCCATGGATTTCGAGTTTGGGGAGATGAAGAAAAAGGTTATCAAGCCCCGTAAGAAGGTTGTGTGTAAAAAATCCTCGAAGGTGGTTTCGACAGCCCAGGATAAAGTGACTACGAAGCCCCAAGGTGGAGAGATGGGGATAGATCTTTCGGATAAGCTACCTCTTTCGAAGATTGTTAATATTCATGCTCCTATTACTGTTCCTAAGGAGCCAGCTTCCACTACTTCGAATAGTGTTATTTCTAGCGCACCCACCTTGGTTGCTACTGCCTCTGCCTGTGCCACGGTTGCTGCCTCTGCCTGTGCCACGGTTGCTGCCTCAGCTTCTGTCATGGTTGCTGCCTCAGCTTCTGCCATGGTTGCTGCCTCAGTCAAAGTTCTAGCCAAACCCTTGGGAAAGGCCGTCCCTATGGTTGATGTTTTGCTTCCTCAAAAGGATGGTTCTACTATTGACACTGATCTTCCGAAAAATATGGTTCTTAGTTATCCTCGTAGTTCTAAATTTCCGCCTGCTCTGAGTTTTGCTGGAAAGCACATCCAACCCTATACTGCCAAAAGATTCAAGGAAACACTTGTAGGGAATCACAATCCTAACGAATTATACCTGAGATTTCATCCCGATTTAAGTCCCATGCCTCTGACCCTTTGCGCCATCCTCTTGATCCGAAGTTCTGTAAGAAGCTTGGTGATATGTTTGGGGGTGACTGTCTCGGGGAGAATTGCGATCCTCGTAATCCTCCCATGTCTTACGAAGAAAGTCTCGCCATGCTGCAAATGGTGAGTATGGTGCTAGCCCTTGTGCTTAATCTTTTCCTAAATTCGGAGTGCACTAACATTTTCTCAATCGTTTTGCTAGGGAGATCATCATGCCTCAGGTCTTCTGGGATACTCCTTTGGCTTATTTGGCGAAGCTAAGTATTTTGAGCGGAAGTTTCTTCAAATGCAGGAGGAGCTTGCCAAGGAAAAGGCTCGTGGTGCTCATTAGAAGATGAAGCTAATAGGTATGGCTTTGTATGCGTTGTGATTTTTGCTGACATTTGGGTATTATTGTTTATGCTGAAAAAACGCTTACTACCATTGCTTGTAAAAAAAGGGGAGCTAGAAGAGGAGAAGAGAAAACTCCACCAAGCTAATTTAGCTCTTAGTACCTATTCCCAAGAGAGTCGGAAGTATACTAATGTTTCCTACGAGGTTGACAAAGGTCGTCGAGATGAAATTGAGCGTCTTACGAGAGAAATGACTGAAGCGCGAGATGACCGAGATTATTATAAGAAGAAAAGGTTAGAGGTTGAGAGTATTTTAGCCGAGGAGAAGAGAAAGCGAGTTAAAGCAGAGCAACTACTGGATCATGAAAAGGGCAAGAATAAAAAAGGTACCCAGGAGATGCACCAATTTCAGTTGGACATTACTCGGCTGACACAAGAGCGGGATGTTGCTCGTAAGGAACGGTCGATTAGTGCATCTGGTAGAGTGGTAATTGAGAAATTGGAAGAAGATAATTGGAATTTGAAAATACAGATGTCAGCTTTGAAGAATGTTAATAAGGAATTGGTCAAAGAAAATGATGACTTGAAGAAAGGCTGTAATGAAATAAGCAAGGATTTGGGAAATGCGAAATCTTCGAGAGACCACTTTGCTCAGCTAACTGATGAATATCGACTTGAACTTGCCAAGTTGGGATGTGGTTCGACTGAGGATATTAGGGAAAGGGCTGCCCAGCCTCGTTTTACTAATCAACATGAAGTTACGAATTATATGATTGTAAAAGAAAGTAGGACATCTAGTCTTGACATTCTGTTCTATTGCTGTGTTATGTTTTCTGGGTATACTATGATAGATTGATGTCTTTTCTCTTCTCCCATTTGTTGTAGGCATCGAGGCCAACTTGCTACAGAAGGTGTCTAACGTCAAATCTGCGAAAGATGAGAGTGCTGCTCAGCTGATTGAGGAGTCCAATCGGA
Organism: Papaver nudicaule; assembly: GCA_023529015.1. Lineage (NCBI taxonomy): Eukaryota > Viridiplantae > Streptophyta > Magnoliopsida > Ranunculales > Papaveraceae > Papaver > Papaver nudicaule. The sequence continues at coordinate 2,532 of JAJJMA010218537.1, read as the reverse complement.
AATTGGAGTTTGAGAGGAAAGCCCAGGATCTTGCTCGAGAGTTGGACCTAAAACGCGGACTTCGTACTGCTGACGCAAATAGGCATTTGAAGGAAATGGATATCGAGCGATGCGTCGCTCGACAGATGTGGAGAAAAATGCCCAGGATCTGACCGCCGAGCGTGATCATCGCCATCGATGTGAAGAACGTATTAGAAATATGATTAAAGCCTTTGCCCTCTTGCGTCCTCAACTTGATCATGGAGAAGCTGCAGAGGAACTGCTTACTCGATCTGCCCTAACTACTGCTCTGGCGACGAGTAAGGCTTGCCGAAAACATGGTCGTTCTCTTTTTAGAAATATTGGTGTCGAACCTGCTGGCTATGGAGCGCTTGGTGCAGATGACTCTGACTTAGAGCTTCCTGATAATGTAAATTTGCTTCATCATAAGGTTTTTGTAAGGCTAGTGAGGGAAGATTTGCGTCGAAGGGGTATAATAAAGGGTGTGTCCGAAGGCATTGACTCGGGGGATGATAATGATTCTGATGGCGCGCCCCCAGGAGGCGCGGAAGGTCTTCCCGAGGATCATTCGAGACATGATTTCGAGAGTGATACCGAGACAAGGGCTGGTGAGGGTACTGAAGGTGCCGAAAAGGATGTTGAGTTAGCGAATCATGGTGATTCTAGTGAAGTAAACACTGGAGGTGGCAAGGATGTTGTTTTTGATGCCAACTATAAGGAGAAAAGTTATCTATTTCGAGAATCCGCCGTGGAGTATAGTAAAGAAGAAGAAGCCGAGCCTATGAAGGGGGATACCCCTCTGAAGAGAGATCTTTTTGGCTTTCGAACTCATGAAGAGGATTTAGAAGTTGAGAAAGAACTTTGGGATTCGATGAAGATTTTTTCTACCCCTCGTCTTGATTCTTTGTCTGGCGCACCTTCTTCCGGTGTTTAAAGAGCGAGTCTGCTTTATTCTCAATCTTCTTTTTTGTTTGATGAAATAGATTTTCTGTTCTATTTTGTTATCCATACTTGTATATATGATTATTTGAAATAGAAACCTTTTTGTGCTGTGTTTGCCGAGCGTTCCTCTTTTTTGTTTTATTATTTTCTTGTAATCAGGCACAAGTTTTACTTTTTTGAAGATTCTGGGGCCCTAAGGTTGCTTAAGGCGCAACTCCGGGGCTTACTTTGATGTGGTAGATAGTAAACCATGCTAGTGGGGGCTTACGGATCACCCTCCCCAAAGGCTTTGAGCTACCTGCCTGGTTTAAAGCAAACACTGGCTATCGTGATCGTAGGTACCCGTTTTGCCTCAGAATATTAGGTGGGTATCGAAGATACGAGGTATCTTCCGAGAGGACATAGTGGTGTCCTGATAACCCATTTTAGCCTAAGTATAATAGGAATCTTACGGTGGGTAACTACTATTTTGGATCTGGATAACAAAGCAGCACGATGGGGGAGTACCGGTCAAGGCTGGAGCTTAGACATGGTACTTTTCTCCTATCGCGGCCTAGAGATCGACCCTTCTGTTCTCTATAATTCCTTTTTGAAGTTAAGTTTTGATGTTTCGAAGGAGATCCCTCGGCTGCGTAACTCGCTTATCATTCCCGTGAATGTAGCTAATTAACTGCCTCGGGGTTCCACCCGCCCTAAAGGCAGATGTTAATCCCATTTATCATCCCCTCGACGCCTCAAACGAGAGGTCCTCATGGTCGTGTGGTAGTGGGTCCAAATGCCTTTAGCTTGTTTAGCTTCAGTACAAAGGATCCACCGCTAACGGGGTATCTTGTGGGTAGAGGACTGTGCCATGCAGCTCGTAGGGCCCTTACGACTACATGTGCATCAACTCAGTGCTTATTGCTCGAGGACTTTTTATTATTATTTGGCATCAGGGCCTTGGCGTCAAGGCCTTTGTAATTTCATTGCGTCAAGGCACTAGGTGAGATATGACGCTATGGCCCGATTGTTTATATGCCGTCGACGCCTTTTTAGAAGATTTGCCTATTCTGATAGGATCTGGAGTTTGAGTCGAGATATAGTATATCAAAATATAAATTAATACTCTTTTAAAACATGACAGTTCTGGCTGTTTTCCTTTATTTTATTCTTCTACTAATGGTACTCGAGATACATTTTTGGTTACATGTGAACTTTTTTAACTAATATGCTTTAAACTTTTTCCTTCGACTGGAGCGTTCAGCCTTTGTCCTTCAAGATTGATTAAGCTGCAAGTGTCATTTTCGAGCGCTTTTTCAATGACGTACGACCCATCCCAAAATGGTTCTTCGTTGGATATTTTCTTTCCCTTACTGGACGAACTTACTGCATTTACCATTCCCTTTGTTGGTGTTTCGGCATTGCCTACTATGATGAATTGTTCTCTGTTCTCTAGGAGAAAATCTTTTCCCTTGTTGGCTGGTGTCATGGCTAAACTTGGGGTTGCATCCGAGTTTTTCATTATGGCATTAGCCATCCCTGCTTCCACTTCTGCGATGAATTTCTTTATGTGTGACTCTGTTATTTTTGACTGCTTGTTTTGGCTTGCAG
>JAJJMA010218495.1:0-14898 GCA_023529015.1 Papaver nudicaule | reverse complement strand
ATGAGACTCATAGAACATATTTATAATCATCTGAGAAGAATAAAATAATATTTTCATCTCTTAATTGCCAAGAATCAGGCATACCAAATAAGGAAACAATTATATTTGTTTCTTATGTTTGTATGTTAGATAAGAGGTGGGAAAGATATATTTATTCGCAAAGAGTTACAACAATATCCTTTTAAATGTCGAACCCCTAAAACCGATCTCAAAGATTCCTTCAAAAAGTTGAGTGAGTAATTACAAGTTCGAAACTCCTGTTTTTATGGTGAGTCCAACACCCGGATCCAAAGCCCGATTTTTCTCAAAATCACATTTTGTATTTTTCACAAAAACCCATTGTGTTTTATAGGACAACTCTTATTTTGACAATTCATGGCCTATAACATAAAGAATTGTATCTAAAGATTTCACAAGTCATTATGACAGGGTGATATCTTAACCTTAAAATGAATTTTCTGAACCTCCAGTCCTTTATTCATCACGATATATAATCGAGATACAGCTAACAGTATCTTATCATAAAAGTTTACTCAAACGGATATTGCAAAATTTCAGTAATATTTCATTTTATTCTAGTAATGATTTTGAGCATTCCTATTTTTCATAGAATCTATAAAATATCCTACTGTGCTTCCTCATCAATATTAATCACTACAATGAGGGTTCACATACCAATACAATTAGTTTGTATTGGAAAGAGGAATTTTTTGCTCCTTACAGAGACTCGGAACAGACTTTCCCATATCAAGAGAACTCTTACCATTATTCTTGATAGAGTGGTGAATAATAGCCAATGAGTTTGAGCTACAATCCTTGTTGGTTTAAAAACATTCTTTCAAAATATCACAAACCAATTGAACATTTATATTTTCAAGTTGTGTGCATGCACGCTTTTTGGTTTTTTTTTGCCTTTCCCTTTTTTACTGATATGGCAAACGATTTATCACCAGTATATACTTTTGTGTCAGTTTTTACAGAAGATTTCTGTAATCCTTTGCAAGGATTTGAGTGACACATTTTATCGCATGGATTGATTCCCTTGTTGTCTCTGCACGATTTGGAGTGATATTCGCATATCAGCGAACAAAGTGAATGTCCTTTCAGACATTGTATATCACTTTGAACATAATCTAGTGTTTCTAAGATTATGGTAAATGTCTTATTCTATCTTGGATGAACAAGTTTTTTTATAAGATGTTTTTTCTGTTTATCTTCAGAAATTGAGGATTTTACAGAAATTGAACCAAGATTTTCGGCGCACGTGGATCATTGTTTATCCGAGTCATCTGAGCAATTTCTTGCAGACATTTGCGCAGACTTTCATTAGAAGGATTTAATCCAGAAGTGTTGTCTGAGCAGCGTCCAGATGAGTTTGAACTTTATTCAAAGTTTGTCATTTGACTAGTTTCTCTAATACCGAAATGTCATTTAGAGCGGTATTAAGAGTATTTTGAGTTTTGTCTACAAACTCTTTTTCTCTAGTTAACAACGTCATTTGATTGTCAACTGATAGTTTCTCCTTTCGCATCATTTTGAGAAGCTCTTCATTGTTTTTGTGCAGTTATGATTTCAACACGTTAATATTACTAGAGGCATTTGTCATGTCTCAGTTAAGGGTCATCCGTTAGCTAAGGGCCACCTCAGTTAGTTATCCGGTTTTGATTAGGTTATTAATTAACCGTTATTAATCGTTAATCTTTATTATGTTTGGTGTACGTGCGTGTAGGCACGGGGGCGTCACATTATATTCCTCTCTTGTTGTACTGTTATACTCATTCAGAAAATTATCAATCTTATCTTCGTTTCTGTTAGAGCATTGCTCGGTTGAACCCACTGATATTGCTATCTCAAGTCAGTTGTCAAGTTTAGATGACAAAAACACAATCTTTGATAAGTTTACTCTACAACCTCGGACTAGGATAGTTTTAGGTAATCGAGGCGAAGACCGTTGAAGACTAAGACCGAAGCTTACTACTTGATAAATCATAACGTCCTTGCTAAAGGTTAGAAAGGTTTTCCTTTCCATGTTTCGTATTTACCATTTCTATCATATCAATAGTCTATGATGATGTTTATATGATCCGAAGGTGTTCTAGGATTCTTCGCCTTTGCATTTGTCACATCCGTGATATTATGTATAGGTACCGTATGTATGTTGAATTGTCTCTTGAAATGACCTCAACGATGAACGCGTACATGTGTTTCTAAAAGCATTCCAGAGAACGAGCGAGTCTGTATGAACGCGATCATGAACGCGTACATACGAGTTCACAGACTTCTCGTGAATTCTCCTGAACTCCAATTGACAGCTCTATGAACGCGTACATATAAGCCATGAGAAAACTTCCAACTTTCATATCTTGAAGTTTTCGGTATAGACATGATTAGTTCTCAGACTCGTCATTACTTGGCCCATGGAATTCAACTATTAATCACTACGCCACAGGGCCTGATTTGTAACGTTTTTTTTTCGCATCTGCAACGTTAATAGCCGTTGCCCACGTGGCAACGTCAAATAACGTTGCACAAATTTTTTTTAACGTTGCTTCAATTAGGAATTATTAAAATTAATTAAGCAACGTTTTTAACGTTGCCAATACCGTTGCGCCTTCAAGGGCTAAGACGTCTTTTTACTGGAAAATAGATTTTCCAGATTTTATATATTCCCCTGCGTATTTCTTCTCCGCCTTATCTTCTTTCCTTCCTCTCTTCTTTCCTTCCTCTCTTCTTCTCCGCCTTTCTCTTTATCTTCTTTTTTCCCTCCTTATCTTCTTTCCTTCCTCTCTTCTTCTCCGCCTTTCTCTTCTTTTATCTTCTTTCGTTCATATCTCAGAAATCAAAACCATGTATCAAACAAATCCTTCTGCGAACCAAATAACCTCTTTTAGATCTAGATCCAGAAGAAGGCGAATGAGGTTAATCAGGTCAGTTGAACCAAGCAATCTCAGAAATTGAAGAAATTTGTTTTCTAGAGGTATAAACCCTAACCCTAACTACTGATTTTAATTCTATTTGATTATGTTTAACCTAGAAATTGATTTTGTTCATGCAATTGCAGAACTCTTCCCGTTGTATGTATTCTTCGTTTTTATTTTGATTTATTTTGATTTTTAGTGTTTCTAGACCTTGATTTCATGTTCTGGCTCTCTGGGGGTGTTTTTATTATCATGTTTTTGGTGTTTCTAGTGTTTGATTTCATGTTTTGGCTCTCTGGGGGTGTTTTTGATGTATGATTTAGTAGATCTGTGTGTAAAAGTTATAATCTTGCTGTGGGTTTTGCTGTATGTTTGATGTTGTTTGGTTTAGGGTTCATGAATACCATTGGAGGACCATTTGCAAATATATGAAAATCAAGGGTGTTTGTTTGATATCGTATCGCCTTATTTTTCATAGAATTAGTTACTAAACTTAGAAACCGGAGGGGGTACATGTGAACAATGTTATGCTGAAGTCACTGATTCATGGTCAGTCTGATTCTGTAGTTACGCGGGATACGCTGGACTGTAACTGATTCATGGTCAGTCTGATTATGTTTGAAATTGTGTGTCTTAGTGACTGTTGTTGGTTCTCTATATTTCCTGTCTGTTTGTTGAAGTGCTTTTGTCCTGCTGGTGGTGGCTATAACAGGGACGGTTGTAGCTTCAACAGTACCAACTCCGGCTATCTTAAACCAATGAGAGAGCTACTCGTCCTGCTGCTGGTCCGTAACTACCTTGACTTTGGCGCTGGAGCCACACAACTGGTAGAGTAGTTTATTATTTTGGCGCTGGAGCCAAGCAATTATTTGTTTCATTTGCAGCTTTATATTTCCATTACAACTCTGTTTGCGCAAAGCTTTACGTTTCTGCATTATAATGGTTGTTGGTTTGGTCTTTTCCCTTATGTTTACGCAAAGTTCTACGTATTCATTGTTAACTCCTACTGGGCTGTGGCACACTCCCGTTTTGTTTTGTTTTCCCACAGATTTATCTGTGAGTTTTATCCCAACTTGCTTCATCACCCTGGTGAACAAGTGTTCAGCTTTTGCATGTCTCATCATATCAGAACTGCATACTCTTCTGAGTTGTATAACAAATTGTATTTAGAAATGTCAACTAATGTTTATTATTGTAGTTTTACTAGAGATCGATTTTGAATACGGTGAGAGAAATACACCAATGATTCTTACTGTTTCGGTGCATTGCAGATGTGGATGGATCCAAGAAGAATTATGTGTGCCAATGCAGCGAATGGAGGAAGATGATGCTAAAGCTGCTATAGCTATCTCTGTGCCTGAGGTTACCCAGGTATGCGGCTCTGCTATAGTTATATCATGCATTCATAGTTGTACCTGCATATAGCATGAACGCCTTTATCAAGGTTGGTGTACACTTTCCCGCTATGCTTTGATTCTGATATAGATGTGGTACCTAATGTAGTGGCGAGTGAGTCCTTACTTACCATCATAGTTGATTTCACTGGTCGAGTCGAGCTTGCTGAGCGCCAGGTAACTTCATATTTTCTATGTTATCTTGCTCTGAATACACAAGTTTCGTGGCATGTTTTTTTACCTAATTCTTACTTTGATGGCCCTGCAGCAAAAACTTGCACAGATACTTTCACGTCTGACCAAAATAGCTGAGGAGTTTAGTGTTGCAGTCTACATGACCAGCCAAGGTAACATTAAAACAACACAACACTTGCCCATGTTAACTTCACCCATCTTTACATACTCATGCTTGCCCTTTCTTAGTATATGTATCTGATGTTTTTGACTGAGCCAAAAAAATTAACATTGTGCTTAGGTAACTTAGGCTTGGAGATTCATGGAAAATGGGTACACAACTGCTAATGATATGCATATTGAATCAGGAGATCAAGCAGGCAGATGGAGGAGCTTATATTCTTCCCAGTTAGTAAACTCCAAAACAACTGTGATCTTCAAGATTTGCAGATTCAAAGGTGTAATCAGTTTCAAGGATTTCGACGATATGAATTGTTTGTGTTCTCTTATTGTTTTGCCTTGTTGTTTCAATATTTACCATGTTTGCATCATGTGTTTAATCTGTGGTATCTATGTACTCCAGAGGTTTTCGGATGTTCTTAACCAATACGAAGTTGTTTCTGCCTTCTTCTACCGTGCTGACAAAGAGAGATCTAACCTTGTATTGCACGAGGCGTCTGCAAAGTCTAATGTTGCAGAGGCGACATGTAAGTCGGAGAAAGCACGTGCCTCTTATGAAGAAAGAAAAGGCATGGAGTTGGCAGTTAGCTTGAGTTTGTTTGCATATAGAGTTCAAGAAATCCGTGTTCCTTTACAGGTATGATGTCTTTGTATTACATGAACTATGATCTGATGGTTCATGCTCTAATATCTACTGCTTGTGCATATGCATCCATTATATCTTAGGAGGTGAAAACTGACTAGAGCTAATGCAGTTGATTCATGTAAAGATGGTATAGACGTATAGTTGTATAATACAATCTCTGATCATGCTTTTGAGTTGAATGTCTGCCATATAACTTCCATTTGTTATTTCTTCAATTACATCTGAATGAAAAGTTTGATTTCCAGGACTACATGATAACGAATAGGAGGAAACCTACTATGACGAGTTAAATACTATGATGGAAAAGGCTGCAGTTGAGCTTATATGGGCCTGTCAACATCTCAGCTGTGAATACTACCTAGTCAGTGGCAAACGTTCATTCGGTAAGGTCAGGAATACGTGTTCTCGATGATTTCTCATGTCTCAGCATTCCTTGCAATGCTCGCGACAACACTCAGGTAAAACCTGGTTCCTAGCTGTTATGTACATGTTTGCTAGTTATCTCCACTCACCAGTCCATATTGGACTTTCCTTCTTTTTAGGCCCTTGGCTGGCAAATTGTTGCTGCAAAGATTGGAATGCAACGTTGTGCTGCATCTTCCCAGTGGTTGAAGGAGAGAATTTCACTTTCAAGATATGCTCATGTAATATGCTTTTCATCCCTCACTATGTCTAGATCTTTTCATCTCTGCTCATGCAATATGCTTTCTTACAGTTACTGTGAAAGAATTTACTGTATAGATTTTTGTATTTGTATTTGTATTTGTATTTGTAATACATTTTTTAATTTAAATACAGAATTTATTTATTTTGTAATTTTATTTTTTTTTATTCTAATTAAAAAATCCGCAACGTTTATAGGTGTTGCCTAAATTATAGAAAACGTTGCTCTAAATAAATTCTGCAACGTTACTTACGTTGCTTTAAATAAAAAAGTGCAACGGAAGATGCAACGTAACTTCCGTTGCTTTAAATAATTAAAGCAACGTTAATAGACGTCACGAAAAATTTGTAACGCCGTATTCGCAACGCTAATAGACGTTGCTTTAATTCGGCGCAACGTCTATAAGCGTTACAAACAGGCCCCTGTGGCGTAGTGAATCCAAGCGATGTTCAAACAATTATTTGGACCAGAAGTCGCAAGCGATGTTAAAACATGTTTTGGACCAGAAGTCGCAAACCTTCAATCAAGGTTGAGTCCTATTTAACTATTGGCATAGTCCAAAGTTAGAAGAAGATTGAGAACGGGTATTCAAGCTATATATGGACTTTCCTAGTTCCGGAACTTTCTTGAGCCCTACTCAAGGTTGCTTAATTTTCAAGCAAAGCCTCCCTTGATGATCACTATAAATTGATGACCTTCTGCAAGATACAATCTTAATCCTCTACACATTTGTGTATCCTTTCATAAAGGTTGGTCGTCACCTCGAAGTCCTTTTGGACTACGACTATTGAAAGACTTCACTTGAGGATCGTGTAGCACAGGTCGGAAGTAAAATTCCTGATCCTGTATCTTGGGTCGATTGAATATTTTCGATCTTATCACGTCCAAGATTTGATAGAAACTTCATAAGGTAGATCTTGAATCGTAAACCCTAGAAGTTCCTTAACGCATATTCACGAACTAGGTTTAATACTAAGTTTGTCAAGCGTTAAGAGGTAAAGTTGTTTAGGCTAGATCAATAAGCCCTATTCAACAAAACAGATTTCCATTAACCTTGACTTTAAGTCTAAAGGAAATCACAATCTTATTCTCGTTTAATTACTTAGTTACTTTTATGCGTCCTGTTAGAGGCAGGGCAGCGCTAGTCTTCACGAAGGGAAGTGGAGCAACTCCTAGGCCTGTAAAGGACGTAAGCTAGGGGAACCAAGTACGTAGGTTCTGCGGGAGCCAAGAGACGTAGGAGCACATTGGTAACTGAATTGCTTGTAGGGTGAATTCAGTCTCGATGCATTTCAGTCCGAAGTCTGAGAGTAGGCTAGCGTTTGTATTCGGTTAATACTGAGGGTGTTCACATCTGGACGAGGTCCCTGGGTTTTTCTACTAGGTTTGTAGTTTCCTCGTTAACAAAATTCAGGTGTCTTGCATTACTTTTCACTTCCGCATTATATTGTCTCTGATATTTAATTGAAGTAATTGCAAGTTTGTTGATTCATAACCTTTGAGTGAATCCATCTCTATTGAGATCTACAAGAACCACGTTCTTGTTAGGGTTCGGTTCTCTGAACTATACTCAGGTTGTTGTTTGAATATTGATTTGTGAGATCGTTCAAACAACCGTAATCAACTAGGTTCATAAAAACTAAAAGTTGGTGGTGTATCTCGGTATCCCCTTTTTTTCAGTTGGTATCAGAGCAGGCAAACACCTCGTAAAGACGTAACTGTCTATGTTTGTTTCTATCTAAAAGATGAAAACTCTTTTAAATAAGTTGTTCGTGAAAACCTATGATAAATACCAGAAAGTCCTTAACTGGTTTCGCAATATCCACTGCCTAATCAGTATTTCAGGACATAACTATCGAAGGTTCTTACGTCTCCAACATGATCTGGAAAGGAATCGACATTTTCTACTCAGCCATCAACTGGAGAACATACAAAATTAGTTAGAAATTCTTATGAACTCTGCTGAATATTGTAAAAAGAAACCTTCATCTTCCAATAAACGCTGCTTCAAGTGTGGAAGAAAAGGCCATCTTAAAGACAATTGTACTGGTTGCACAGATGAATTTCTTACCAGGTGTTGATGGTGGTTTTAGGCGAGGAGGTCACAGGAGTAATTTCGCATCAATTTCTGGCATCCTGGAATAGCTCGAGATAAGGTATGAATTTATTTTATGATAGGGATAAGATATTTAATTACCATTAGATGTATTTTGATATCTCACGACCCTAGCCTAGTAGCATGGTCCATATCCCTAGCCTATACGTAAAAATACCTACGCATGCGCATTAGCCTAGATCATGCTCGAGCCAAACCCTAGGCAATTCACGCCATAAGCACTTGGATATACACGGCCATTCCTTGGCCTGATTGTGGGTATCCACGGCCATCTCCTTGGCCAAGCTTGGATGCCCACGCCATTGCATTGGCCAAGCTTTAGGCATCCACGGCCATGCCTCGGCCTAGTCTCTATCACTTCATCCATGGTACATGGAAAATCGGGAATTTTAGGGAATACCTTCGGTTGCCGTGGTGCCTTTGGTGCAGGATTATTAGCTGGGGCTCGTGCGGGAGCCTGGGGTTGTGTTGGGGCCACACAGTTGCGGGGCCTCAGGAGTAGGCGCCTTCCACTTAACACCTTTAGTGATAGCATGAACTGAGGGAAGAGAGCTATATTGCTTGTTGACGAGTCGCTTGCTGGCACGCGTTTCACCACGACTTTCTTCAGTTTTTAGAGGCCTGGGCCTTTCTAGTAACGCCGGTGCAGTAGTGGCGGATCGTTTGGCGGACTTATGGAGCTTGGTAAAATTATTAATATCCAGATTCTCCAATAAGGCCCGATATACTGGTATCATTCCATTGATGCAAAGCTCCACCAACTGCAATTCGGTTACGTTTGGATCATTGCAGTCCACTGCACGAGTTCTGAACCTCGTCACATAATCGTCTGGATGTTCATTGTTTCGCTGATAAAGTCTTCCCAAATCGGAGAGAGTGAGTTGCTCAGACACGAAGAAATACTTCTTGAGGAAAGCATTAACCATCTGGTTCCAGCTGAGAATCCTATTAGGAGCTAGATTATTATACCAAGTGTACGCCTTTCCCGTCAGAGATTTCGAGAACTCTTTGAGACATACAGTTTGGCTTATTTCATGTATTCCCAATGATTCTAGGAAGCGGGATATATGTTCTCGGGCATTCGCAATACCATTATACATAGAGAATGAAGGCGTGACATATCCTTCAGGAAGAGATTCAAGTTGAATTTCGATTGGATATGGAGGTTGATGACGATGAAACAAATCTGAATTATCCACGCTCTGAGTTTGTAGAAGATTCTGTAAATCTTCACGAGTGACGAAGTTGTGTTGAAAACCCGTGCTGGGTCCACGTGTGGTGTGGACACGAGTGTCTTGATCGTCAGGGATAACATGAATCTGAGAAGGACCCGCCCTGTTGGAATGAGCTAGGGGCTCTGCACGTGCAAACCCTAGGTTTGTTGGAGGCGTCAACTTCTCTGAGAGAGATTTAAAACACGTCAGCAACTCCATCTTGGTTTTCACCATATTGTTTTGACTTAAGGCTAGATCTTGTTGGGTCTTCATGAGATCCACGATGCTAGGTGAGTCTTCAGTACTCCTTGTTTCTCATGTGCGGGGCCCGAAGAGAAAAGCTTCTGTGCGGCTTGAGATAGGAGTGTAAAGAGTAGGAGAGATAGTGGTTGTGGTAGTCCCCACCATATGAGATAGGGGGGACGTGATATTGGATAAGATAGGCGTGGTGGATCCCACCATAGGAGATGACACGCCCAAGGGAGAAGGGGATAAGGTGGACCCTATCTGGGTTGAGGCAGACACAAAATTAGGGTTTTGGGACGTGATAGGGTTCACGTTTTGTATGGTGGGGCCAGCAAAGGCCACGACGCCACTAACCCTAGGATTTGTAGCCCCACTCATAACGGATGAGGTTGTGGGACCACTGGTGATATTTGGAAAATTGGTATTCTCTGAACTCTGCCTCCTGGTTTCAACCATCTTTTCTTACAACTGAGATAATGACCTCCCACTGTGGTCGCCAAATGTTTTAGGGGTAAAACAATAAAGAGAATCTGAGGGGTAAAGTGTGAAGTGTGATGATGTAATAAAAGATTGTAATGGTATTCGAGAGGTCAAGATCGAACAAGACTCGCCTAAACCAAGAAATGGCCGTTCGAGTATTGCTTCAGTTACAAGAAGAGGATATAGGGTTGGTTTAGGGAGGGAAGCAGAGAAAGATGAGATCAGAGAATTGCTATAATTTTTGTGATGTTATGATTGATGTTGCTAAAAGAATGGATATTCAGTTCTCACTAGATATTGAATGCTGAATGAGAAGAGTTAATCAATTATCGATAAGACAGATTGATTATACTTGCACTGAATTAAACTGTTTGTTCTGTTGAACTTGTTGTTTCCAAACTGGTCGAGTGACCTATTTATAACAATAACAATCCTAACTGATCTCGTAAGAAGTGGAAGAGTGGGAGTGAGGAGTGAGTGGGGTCAGTTGTTAAGAGTCTTGCGCCTAATAATAGGGAAGACTAACAACCCACTACTTTATCCCATCTTTCCAGCAACGTTCACACGACCTAGTGTCTTTCCCGTTGAGTGATTGAGCCGTTGCAATCACACGTGCCGTAGACCGCCAAACCAAAACCCTTAAGAATATCCCCCCATGTAACTAATCTTGATTCTCGTAAGATTTGTTAAATATTTGTTAAGTCAAAGATGACTAGGTGCAAGTCGTACCAATTACTGGTAAACTCAGGACTTTGCAATAAGATAGAGATTTAAGCGATAAGCTTGAATATCTCTTTGAGATTTGGTCTAAGGATTGAGCCGGCAATCGCCATTTAAACCAATGAGATAAGTCTAAGGGTTGAGCCAGCAACCGCCATTTAGACTGATAAGATAAGTCTAAGGAGCTACGCAATCGCCAATTAGACTGAGAGGATTTCAGCAACTCTCTGTGGCAACAGTCAAGTAAATACGACTTTCAATTTGCCATAAATGTGAGAAATTGGTTTGTGGAATGTAATGCACCAATTCTCTGGGTAATGAAGACATATGGATGTCCAAAATAATATAAGTCATAGCCATGAGCCATGATCAAGAATTATAACACTGATTTATAGAAGCAAGTCCATAATCAGGAAAAACAGATGAATGATGCTATCACAGCGTAGCCACCATCAAGAATGCATAAGCATTGCCAAGCCAAGACCTAAAGATAGGCCATAATAATAATAATAAGCCATATTACATAGTATAATAATCAGGAAGTTAGGCATAGGACATTTGAGGGTGAGCCATAACATTACGTTATTTTCAGATTTCTGGACAGTTTGCACATCATCCACCATTAAAATCACCCAGGCCAGCCTATATTCGATAAAATTCCGAATTTTTAGTATGTTATAGGGAACTCACAGAGGAAAAACTTCGTGAAGGAAGCACCTCCTAATTGTTCACGGATTGGGCTGTAAAAATCGTCCATTGAAGGAATACGTGAGCTGCCAGATTTCCGAACTCGATTAGGAAACTAGAGTATTATGGACTTAATAAAATCCATAATCCTCTAGGACTTGGATCAGTGGGATCCATAAATAGAGGGAAGGCTAGGAAAGATATACTCTAGCTCTAAGAGGGCAAGGATAGCCGTGAGAGGGAGAGGATGATCATGGACCTCTATGAGTACAAGCGAGGGAAATCCATAAGGCCCCACAAATTAGGCGAGGGACAACCATAAGGCCCCCAATAAATTAGGCTAAGCATGGTCATGAGGCCTCCAATATTTGGCCAAGGCATAACCTTGGGCCTCAAAGAGTTTGGCCAAGGCATGGCCATGGGGCTCCAAAGAATGACCTAGGGCATGGCCGTGGGCATCCAAAACCAAGCGAAGGGAGGATGCGTGGGCATCCAAAACCAAGCAAAGGGAGGATGCCTGGGCATCCACATATTAGGCAAGGGGTGGCGCAAGGGCCCCCAAACAGTTGAGCAAGGGTGATGCCATGGGCATCCAAAGATCAAGGCGAGCTATAAACATGGATACCCAAAAAACCAAAGACAAGGATGGTCGTGGGCGTCCAAAATCAGGCCAAGGAGGTAAACGTGGATATCCAAGGTTTAAGGCAAGCTAAAGGCGTGAATACCCAAAGACTAAGGCAGGGAAAGGCCGTGGGCCTCCAAGAATTAGCCAAAGCATGGCCGTGGGCATCCAAAGGCCAAGGCAAGCCAATAGTCGTGGATACCCAAAGTTAGGCCAAGGAGTGGCCGTGGGCATCCAAATGCCAAGACAAGCCAATGGACGTGGATATCCAAAGCTAGGGCAAGTTAAAGGCGTGGATATCCAAAGGATAAGGTAGGGATGGCCGTGGGCATCCAAAATCAGGCCAAGGAGGTGGCGTGGGCACCCAAGGCTAAGGTAAGCTAGTGAGCATGGATACCCAAAGGCTAGGGCAAGGGAATGGTCGTGGACACCCAAAAGCTAGGCCAAGGAGTGGCCGTGGGCATCCAAGGCCAAGGTAATGGCGTGAAATGCCTAGGGTTTGGCTCAAGCATGAGCTAGGCTAATGCGCATGCGTAGGTATTTTTTACGTATAGGCTAGGGATATGGACCATGCTACTAGGCTAGGGTCGTGAGATATCAAATACAACTAATGGTAATTAAATATCTTATCCCTATTGTAAAAATAAATTCATACCTTGTCTCGAGCTATCCCAAGATGCCAGAAATTGACGCGAAATTACTCCTGTGACCTCCTCGCCAAAAACCACCATCAACACCCTCTTTTTCAGTTTCTCTCCATTGAAGCTTCCTTTAGATTTTCTTAGGCTCTGCTTGCAGAGATAGGCCTCTCTTGAGAGGAGTTACTTGTTTTGTGAGTTGTTTCTCGATCTGTTTGTAGTGGAAACACTACAAGTGGTATCAGGGCACTCGATCGTGTGCGATCTGGTGTTAAAATGGTGACCCGAAAAGAAATCGATGAGATCGGTAAGAAGGTTTTAAACCTTATGAAGAACTATGACGATCTATCGAAGAAGTTGGATAGAATAGAGGCTAATATATTTGAAACGCAAGAAGCTGCTACTCAGAAATCTGTTGTTAGTATGACGATATTTTTGAGCGAGAAAATAAAAGAAGAAGGGAAGAAATGGACTACCAACATGGAGTTAAAGATGAAGAAAGTCACTACCAACATGGAGTTGGCGATGAAGAAATTTACAAAGGTACTATCTATTAATCTGGAACTCGAACTCAAAGGCTTAGAAAAAAGGATGCTCAAGGTGGGAGTCGACACAAGTTTGCTTCAAGATTCAGCTTCTGGATCCGTTTTACATAATAGATCTGGTATCTTAGGGTCTAACCCTGAAGGTAATAATTCCCTAACATCACATCAGTATCAAAATCAGCACAAGCCTAAATTTGACGGTACTAATCCTAGATCTTGGGTTGGAAAATGTAAGAAATATTTCATACTTCATAATGACTGAAAAGAGAAGGTGCATATGGCTTCTATGTACCTAGATGGGAAAGCAGATACATGGTTTCAGGACTATTAGGAATGTAAAGATAAAATAGAGAGGCCAGAATTTGTGACTGATGTATGCTATAGATTCCAAGAGCTAGGCCATGATGATGTTGTAGGGTAGTTCAACAAACTTAGTCAAAGAAATAGAGTAATTGCATACCAAGAATTGTTTGAAGAGCTGAAGGCTCTTATGTTGGCTAAGAATAAGCACTTATCTGAACTCTATTTCACATCAAGTTTTATTAGTGGCCTCAAAGAAGAACTAAGAATGGCAGTACAAATGTTTAGTCCCACCAGCCTTAAACAGGCTATGTATTTGGCCAGGATGCAGGAGGCATTATGGGACAATGTATCCAAAAAGAACATGATATACACTAAACCTCCTCAGCTACAAATACCTACAACAACAGAGCTATGGTGACTTCTCCAAAGTCTAACTCACCTTCTCCCAGAAGCAGTCAAAATACTAGTCCCAGATTACTCATCAAGAAGTTGTCCTTTGCTGAAATGAAGGCTAAAAAAGAGAAGGGTATGTTACAATTGTGATAAGGTTTTTAAACCAAGACACAGATTTATCACGCAACAGTTGTTCATGTTGACAACTGAAGAAGAAATAGAAACAGAATCTGAAGATGATATGTCGGAAAGTTCACCTAAAATCCAAGAAATAGCTGACGAAGAACTGGAGATCTCTTTACATGCTCTCTTAGGTAACATCTCACACAATACCTTTAAGATACAAGGATACATTAAAGTGAAGTAACCAATTACTATATTGGTGGATAGTGGCAGTACTTACAGCTTCCTTGATCCTAGCATTGCCAGACAGATTAACTGCTATATTGAGCCTACTGCACATTTTCCAGTAGCAGTGGCTGATGAAAATAAGCCACACAACAATGCAACATGTCCACAATTCCAGTGGAGTATGCAAAATCATCAATTCGAGTTTGATATGAGGCTGTTGGATTTGGGAGGGTGTGACATGGTATTGAGAGTAGATTGGATGAAAACTATTAGCCTAGTCAAGTTTGATTTCAAACAACTCACTGTGTCCTTTTTGAAAGAAGGAAGGAAAATCAAGCTACAAGGTATGACAGAGGCTGCAAGAATGTCTGTGATGACTAGTGATGCTTGTGAGAAGTAATTTAAGAAGAACAATCATGGAATTGTGGGACAATTGTTCTCTATCAGTGCTGGAAATAATCACTTACCTACACCTGAAATCCTCTTATCTCTATTGAGTACATTTGAGTCAGTGTTCAAGGAACCCACAACCTTACCAACTTTTAGAGCTCATGACCATCATATACCCCTTCAACCCCTATCTATACCACCTAATCAGAGACCATAA
>JAJJMA010218493.1:0-16181 GCA_023529015.1 Papaver nudicaule | reverse complement strand
GAGTGGACGTCCCATACAATACACTCGGATTTCCCTCGATTAACAAGGACATTTTTCTAGGTTTCCACAAACATAATTCCCATACCAAACATTTAGGTTTCTCTGGAATGTCCATTGTCGCTCATCTAAATACCTCCTCTCAAGGCATTATCCCATAGGATACTCAGGCTTTACACGAATGAAATCCTGACAAAGTTCACAAGTGGAGTATTGTAAGCGCTCATACCAGTGGAGAGTCTCCAGACGTTATAACAAAGGTTTCTATGGAAGCCAGCAACTCAATCCTCCGGAGAGTCACGTACCAGCCCATTGCCCCGGTATGACAATGTTTCCGTAGGCCAGTGCCTATCTGATAAAACTCACAACACTTTAAAAACACAGGCAACAAGGTTATGTGCAGCAAAACGAGCATAGCAAATGTGAATCAAACTTCACTTAGGGTAGTTTGCTCATAGGCACAACATACCACCTTCACCCTTCAAAGTCAAATAATGCCATTTCTAAGTCACATTATATGGAATACACTAATGAGTCCTTAACACACGTCCGAGAGTTTTGTACCAACTCTGACAGACAGACAATTTCGACCCCGACCGGAGTGGCCAGGCCCAAAACTCCCGCGTCAGCGCCACTCCCAGGCCCCCCAGCGGCAGGACCTGAGAATCGTCGTGACAATCACCACATATTCCCCGGGCCGGTGCCGAGAGAATATATATGATATGAATCAGCTTGTGCTGAACCGTGCATATCGGCTGCCTACGTACCCTTGCCAGTGGAGGGATCAAGCACATCGGTGTTCACAAGTATAGGTAGCTATCTCGGTTACAAGTGCACATGCTAAGCATTGGATGCTAACATGGCCTAAATTTCCAACTCGCAAAGCTTAGGTCTAATCTTTAATCTAGTCATTCTCGTGTTGGCCAAAGGCCATTACCAACTCTAATGTTAAGGCTAGAACCCAAGCCAAGCTCTCAAGCATAGGCCAAAGCCTATTCCAATAATGTGTAAGCTAGTGCACATGCTCATACATAGGCCATAGGTCATTGCATAGCCAAAAGGGTCAAAGTTGCATCTCACTTGGCCAACATGGGCCAATGCTTGCATTCTCTTGGCTAATCCTTAGTCTTTCACTCAACTCCTTCCTTACATATAAGAAAAAACATCACTTTGGAAATATTTTTATTCAACCAAAAGTTCATCCATGAACACCCAATTTTCATTTTGGCCGGCCATTTACGCTCCTTTCACAATTTGGCATGCAACTTACCACTTTAGTCGGACATTAACGCACAATGCACAATTTGGTTGGTCATTAAGTGACCTAGGCTAAATTGGCAAGTCAATGTCCGCTTTGTATAGGCCAAGGCTAGGCCAAATGCTTCAAGTCATGGAAGCTTGCATACCTCAAGCTTTACCAAGCTTCATTAGCATGGCTACGCCAAATCTTGTATAGGCATAAGCCTATTCTCAAGGGTCATTAGGCTGATGTTGTACATCTCTCAGGTCATACTCTTTCCAAGTTCTTCAAAATAAGCTTCATGGCTTAGCCCGTAGGCTACTTTGCTGGCGTACCAGCTAGCGCAACATTAGAGTAAAATGACGCGACATTTGCGACGATGACTGGGCCTTTAGACTTAATTGGCTGGTCATTACAGTTTTATCACGGGGTGCTACAACATCCGTGTTAGAGCACGCTCTGTCAACCCCACAAAAAGTTGGTATGTCAAGCTTGGTTTTCATAATTTAGTGCTCAAAACTCGTTCACTTGAACATGCTTACCAGTAGTCAGACTTCATTAGGTTAGATTTTAAGTTAAATGATGACTGGTTTATGAAGAAGATTCTGAAGAACTGAATACAAATGAAAAGCAAACACACACATCCTTCTTTAACAAAAAGGTTAGTCCTCTAGATAAAACGATTCCAAGTGGTATTATGCCCCGTGCTGAAAGATTATCTAATCTATATGTTTATATGATTATTCGTAATTTTCGACAGTGTTTATGAACTCACTCTTCATGACGAAACACAATGGAATCTTCTTCTCTATACTTCATTGTTGTTTCTATGAACCATATACAAATTTTTAGGAACTCTGTATTCATGGATAGTTGATAAAGGTGAACGTTGTTTAAATATTCATATATAAATAATTTGTTCACTCATGGTGAATGGGTTATGAATTTTATCTTCATTGTCTTGAATGCTTGCGCTTTATAGTGATAAAGATTTTCAATCCGACTCTATTGTGCATTCATAGATGCTTGTAATTTTATCAAGAAGCATAGAAAGTCATTTCTAGGTTAGGATATTTTCTGGACTAGAAATTGATGTGGAATCTACACCATGGTTAAGATTTGGCCAAATGCTTGGTATTGATTTCTTTGGCTAGGAATCGATTTCTCTTTTGAGAGATAGATTTCCATATGTTATGAATCGATCACCACATGGTAGATATCGATTTCCTATGCTAGAAATCGATTACTTTTTTTAAGAGATAGATTTCCAATGCTAGGATTCGATTACAATTGGTTAGGAATCGATCTCCCTGACTTGAAATCGATTTCTCCTTGTGAGAGATAGATTACTCAAGTTAGGAATCAATTTTCTTTTTTGTAATCGATCTCCTAAGGGTGGTAATCGATTTCCCCATTCAATAGATATATCACCAATGCATGGAATCGATATCCCTATTTGAGAAATCAATCTCCCATGTATGAAATTGATCTCTTGCGCTAATAAATGAATTGTGAAGAAATTGTTCTATAAATCATACTTCGTGCTTCAACGATAAATCGTATAAGTATACTTTCGGGTCACATTGGTCATGGACATGAGCATTCATGTTAAAGTTCATTTCTGATACACAAGGCAAAGTATATTCGACATTGCAGCAATGTTCTATTGGTTAGCAAAACCGAATATGGTCCATCCTTCCACCTAGATGATTCTGTTCATATCTTCAAAGAATCTATGTCAAGTTAACGGCAACATTTCAAAGCTGTGTTGTCATCATGTTAACTTTGGAAGAAGTATTTGAGCAATGACGTTTTCATGTCATTATAGCATTTCGGTTTTCCCCAGGAACCGAATGCTAATTAGAATTGGTTCTACAGAATATTCCAATTAGGTCTCAAATAAATAAATGTGCATTAAATGAGAAATGTCGTCAATTCTTCATTTTTCGCATTTTGATCAAAGGAATTAAATGCACATTA
Organism: Papaver nudicaule; assembly: GCA_023529015.1. Lineage (NCBI taxonomy): Eukaryota > Viridiplantae > Streptophyta > Magnoliopsida > Ranunculales > Papaveraceae > Papaver > Papaver nudicaule. The sequence continues at coordinate 12,964 of JAJJMA010218493.1, read as the reverse complement.
AATTCGCATTTAATGTTTTCAGAATATTCCTTGGTCGAAACACAATAAATAGGAGGTCATTTCCCCCCTTCAAGCTTTGTCCCTCTACCATTTCATTTCGTTAGAAAGACAACTTTGTAGTTCGATGAGTTTAGATCTCGTTGATAATAATTTGATATTGGAAGGCTTCCAACGGGACCATGAAGCCTAGGATTTATTTATCATAGTGATAAAACTCTGACCATTCCAGATCTACGTTGATCAACCTTATTTGTTCAAGGGTTCTTCTCTTCTGATATAAGAACCACTTAAGGTTGTGTTGTAAGAAACTGGTCTAGAACTCTATCGACCTGGATTTGTAAACGAACGTTGTTTCGTGTGCTAACCTGATAGATTGAATCTAGTGGAATCAAGTTGTTTATTTGGATTAATATCATTGCCTAGTTTCTTGATTTTCCTCAAGAACACATTTGTATCAATAAGACTTGATTTGGATCTAGGACAAAACAAGGAATTTATTGATTAACATGGGTATATTCAATCAAGAGTTGTACGGATAATAATGCATTTTTATTTGCGAGAATCCAGAGGGATAATATAGAATCTTGAAAGGAGTCTTGCGGAATATAATAGATTATAATAGATTAATATAGAATCCTGAATTGAACTTTTTCATGGAAAAACAAGGAATAATAAAGATTTCTAAAAATAAAAATGATTATAAGAAATGTAATTTTGCTTAGGAATTTTTGTCGTGTTGGTGGCGGGGAGATGCTAGCGGTGGACGTGGACGTAGAGGTGGTGTTCGTGGTGGAGGTGGTACCGGTGGTACTGGTGATGGTGGTGGAGGTGGCAGAGGTGGTGGTGGCGGTGACAATGGTGTTGGTGGTGGCGGAGGTCGTGTGGTGTTGGTGGTGGCGGAGGTCTTCGGGTCACAATGGTGTTGGTGGTGGATGTGGTGGTGCTTCTTGTGGTGGTGGAGGTGGTGGTGGAACAAATCCTATTTTATTAGCAAAAGATGAAAATCCATAAGTTTCCGCAAAAGTCTTGTGCCTTGAGTTAAGATTTGTAAGAGAAAATAATGTATACATTTTTCCTTGTAATATCCACAAGATTCCACAAAAGTCTTGAGTCATTAACTTTCCACAAAAATCTAATTGAGTTGGATACCTCGGATTGTTATGGAGTTTAATATCCATTAAATTGAATACCTCGGAAAATTAGGGAATCCTGATAAGTCTAAATTTAATACCATGGTAATTCTGGGAATCTTAATTATCCAGACAATTCCTGATTGAATACACACCTGTAAGATCTTAAACGTAAAAAACCTTGTGTATATAATTAAGGAGTATATTAATATAAATGGAAGAGCCTTGATTTGGTTACAGTACCATTATTAATAACTTTGTTATTTGGTACCGTTACTTGGATCTACGGATTTGTTGGTTGCCGTATTGGTCTGGTGTCTCATAAGGAAATAAAGTCGGCCGATTGGAGGTCGAGTAGCGATAGTCTTCACGAAGGACTGTGGAGAAACTCTTAGATCTGGTGGTCTAAGGGATTACAAGTGCGATATCACTACGTTATTGGAGGCGCAGAAATACTGACTGGAAGCATTGGGATTGTCGTTGTTGGATCATAATGTCTTAGCCATCGTGACCGAAGTCTGATAGTAGACATGTATGGTGAATTGATTCTTAAGAGTATTCTTTTGGTCTGGACGAGGTCCCAGGGTTTTTCTACAGGATTGTAATGTCCTCTTTAACAAAATCTTGTGTGTGTGATTTACTTTTTCCGCAGTATAATTGTCTTTATATTTCTATTAAAGTAATCTTGTGTGAATTAATCAGTGCAAAAAGAGACTTTGTTAAATCAACCTTTAAATCCATAAGGTTGTGCAAAGTTTGTCATATAGGTTGTTGGACGAAAAGATTTGGTGGTGTACTCGGTACCCTCGTCTTTTCAATCTGCACAACACAAGGGAAGTTTTCTTCTAGTGTATCATGAATATTACCGCAAGCTACATTTGCCATGAATCGTGGGAAGGAGTCTATAGTAGATGGGTCTAGTTTTGTCTCTACAATAATTCCAGGATTTCTCGTGTACTCAAGTCTGGACTTTTCATTGCGAAAGAAGTAACCTAGGTTTTCATCCGGAGACGTGCACCGTCTGGTCCGTCTCCATAGATTCATCACTAAAACTGCCACTAGTGGTCTAATATACATTTTCCTCATCCACATCAATGATTCTACTAGTAGAAGCTTGATCTCTAACATTTCTTCTAGACATGATTTTTTAGAAAATATGATTGAAATCACTTACTTGATGATTGCTCTTAGAATTGAGAGAATTAGATGAAATTAAACATGACCATTCAAAGGATTTTTCGTCACGATCGCAACGCTGCCAAGATTGTGTGAAGAATGGTTCACGAACTATCGGGATTTTGGAGATTTTTCATGAACTGTTAACGGTTTCTTCTCCTCACTGTGAACTGAAATGAGGAAGATGAAGGAGAAACCGAGGATTTATCCTTTGGAAATCTGGGTCGATTCGCGAACCGGGTTGCCAGTTTCGGGTTGACCCGAGCTGAATAGGTTAGCCAACTAACCCATGAACTGGTTATTATGGTTCGTAGAGTCCCACATGTGCCAAGGGCATGTATGGATCAAAAAGAAAAGATTTTCGTGTTTCTTTTCTTTTTATTTTGATATAATTATATTCATAGCTTGGATATTTTTCTTGCATATCATGATACGACATTAGATATTATCTGAAGGAGCAAGGCTCAACATTGGAGTATAACTAGTTTTCATGAAAAAATAATTCCAATAATACCCTTTATTGCATCTACAGTAAACTGAGACCAAAACTTGGACACATGATACTTTCATGACTCCAAGAGAGAATCTCTTTCCAATTTTCTTTTAGAATATGAAGATTTTGAAATACATATAATGAGTTTCCATAATTCCAAAATTGAAATTATTTTTCTCAGTTTACAGATAAGACATTATCTGCTTATTTTCTGAGAAGGGTTTAAGAAAGAATTTAAAAACCTTGTTCCTTGCTTTTGAAAACTGCATGCAGTTCTTTATGTGACGACCATTGTTAGCAAGTACATCTAGTATCCTGTCTGTCAAGATGACTTACATCTTGTTTGGGGGAGAGCACGTGATGTAACAGATATACTTTCTTCATGAGTTATATCAACGTAAGAATTATCACATATTTGTTAATACATAATTTCGGATGGACACGTGGTGTCATCTCCGAAGACCGTATACAGGGACGACGTGAGCCGCGAAGGACATGAGCATGTCCAAGAGAAGCATTATCTCATCACGAGATGATGAAATCCAAGGGAGGAGGTTACAGGATCACCAACCTACGATAATAGGTGAAAGCTGGCACGCCAAGCAGCAGTCACACCGCATTAAATGATATGGACAGCGTTACAAAAATCATATGTCGAGCGGGGATAGGCTCAACCAACGGTGGAGAGCAGAAACCTAGACCAATGAGAAGACGTCAACACAATAATACAGCAAGTATCCACCACGAAGCGGTACGACGAGCCAGGATTGGACGATAAGGACGGTTGCCGAGGATTGATGATCAGACCAAGGAGCATCAGGAGAACGAAGCGACTCAAGGTAGCAGAATATAGCTCTAAGGGTTAAGGTGGAAGAATACGATTGGATGAAGGAACGGTGGAACAGAATCATGACTCAGCATGGCGCATCAAAGGGCCGAAGTAACCAAGGATAGCAAAGAGTGGTACTCGAAGAATACTATAAATACCCACCATCCTTAGCAGCAATGGGGGGGTCGTATAATTTTGTAAGGATAACTAGGAGTGAGAATTTTTGATTAGGTAGCAATACCTTCAGGATTCCAAAAGACCTCTATCCATAACAGATTGAAGTGACTTATAGTGTAAACCAGAGAAAACTTTACTCATTTCATATAATATAACAACAGATTTTACCCCCGAGGACGTAAGCACACTGCTGCTGAACCTAGTTAATTAATTGTTGTGTTGATTGTTAGTGTAGTGATACGAATTGTAGTTTACTCCATTTTTGATCCCTCCAAGGTGATTCCACGATTAAGGTCGGTAGTACACTTGGTTCTGAATAACTAACGATAACAGGTTCAAATCCTTGAACAAATCCCTGGTTATTAACGAACAAAGGCCACCAACGACCCGAGTAATCGATCTCTTAGACAATATTTATTTGTAGTATGATATGGGAAAATTAGTATCAACAATATTGATCATAAAGTATCACATTTATGGGTTCTTCATCGAAGAACAAGTTGTTAGTGACATGATCTTGACACTTTAGATAAAAATATGATTCTGTCTCTCTAATAAGTTGATCTATGTCGACTTCAACATGTGCATTATTCTCCATAACCTTGTGCACGCGATTAAGAGACTCTTCTTCCTTCAGGAGATATGTTTCTAGGTCAAGAGGGAGGTTGTCAATCTCTTTCTCAAGACTGATGTAGACTTTTAGAGACTTCAAACCTCTTAGAGGGACATCAAGGAGTTCTCTTGATGAGATTTGATAACATGTCATCACAATTTTCATCTTCAGTGTTTGGTGCTACGTTACAAGCTATCGAGATTTTATCCATATTCACGAACTGAATAAACACAAACAGCTATATGCCTTATATGTGTGTTTCCTGCTCTTATGCCAGCTGAAAAAGTGGGGGTACCCAAATACACCACCAACATTTTAGTTTGTGAACCTGATGGACAAGTCAAAGGGACGATCTCAAAAAAAAAAAAAAGAATGCAGGCTAAACACCCTCATGCAGCCCCTCATTTGATACCAACATACCCTATATCGCAACCATCCTTCATTGCATCTAAGGATTTGGTTCTGAACAAGCTGAAAAGCTTTCCTAAAGAGACATCATGTGGGAGAGATGGCCTTCGCGCCCAACATCTAGTCGATGCTTTGAGTGGGTCTGCTGCTGCTGTTTCAAATGATCTCATTAACTCCATTACCGAGCTGGTTAACATACGACTTTCAGGTGGTTGTCTTTCGGCATTAGGGGAGTTTGTAGCTTCAGCCCCCTAACTCGATTGCTCAATCCTGGAGGCGGTATACGTTCTATTGCTGTAGGCACTATTTAGAGACGTCTAGTCTCTAAAGTTGCTGCTTCTCATGTTGGTAAGAAAATGGAGAGTTATCTTAGTGACTTTGAATTTGGTGTGGGGGTCTCCTGTAGAGGTGAGTCGATTCTTCATGCTGTTAACAGGCTTCTTGAGGTGAAGAGTGACTCAACATCTACTTTAATGCTCCTGGTGGATTTCTCTAATGTCTTCAATCTTGTAAGCAGGTCTACAATGATTAGAGAGGTAAGGAAACATTGTTCTTCCATATCTAAGTGGGTAGAGTTCTGTTATGCAGCTCCTGCCAGGTTGTATTATATGGGCAAGAATCTTTCGTCGGCTCAGGGAGTACAAGAGGGAAACCCGCTCGGTCCCATGTTATTTGCTTTAACTCTACATCCCATGTTATATAGAATTGCAGACTCATGCTCCTTGAACCTACAAGCATGGTATTTAGATGATGGGACCTTGATTGGGGACACGTTGGAGGTGGCTAAAGCCTTAAACATTATTCAGCAAGATGGTGTTTCTTTGGGTTTGCATCTTAATGTCTCGAAGACCGAACTTTTTTGTCCTACAATTGATAGCAGAGGTATGGTTGAGGGCATTTTCCATCCTCACATATGCCGGCCAACGGAGGGGGTTAAGCTGTTGGGAGGTCCTGTTAGTCTGAACTCCGAGTTTTGCAAGAATATGGTGGTTAACAGGGTTCATAAGACCACGAGCATGATTGATGTTATACAGAAGCTCAAAGATCCACAGAGAGAGCTTTTGTTGCTGAGGAATTGTTCTGGTGTCTCTAGGTTATATCTTGCTATGCGAACGACTAAGCCTGAATACTTGGGTGAGGCACAAGTGATTTTTGATAGTCATCTCAAATAGTTTCTCAGACATCTTGTTACAGGAGATGGACCAGGCTTTGGTCTCCTTCAGCAGAGGCTTGCAACACTTCCCATCAAGTATGGTGGTCTAGAGGTGTATACCATGGAGGATACCATGCAATACTGCTATTTGGCATCTTGTTTCCAGACGAAGGTGCAACAAGAGATTATTTTGAGGCATTCTGGTGTGTCTGGTGTGAGCCCAAGTCTTGATCGTGCACTCAACCTATACAAACAGGTATGTGGCATTGAGAATTCTTCACTATGCATTGATGATATTGCCCCCCATTCTATGAGTTCTTTGGCAATCAAATACTTTGATGCAGTGAAGAGAGATTTACCTAATAGGTTTGTAATGACGGAGCGGGATTCAGTCATGTGGCAGAGTAACAGGATCAAGCTTGCGCATGACTATTTGTTGGCCATTGCGATTGCTGGGCTTAACCAAAAACTTGGGTCTCGACATTTCAGAGCTATCTTGCGTTATAGGATTGGGATCCCTCTTTTCGAAGAAGGAGACACTTGCACCAGTTGTGGTGCTCGCATGGGGTTGGTCTCAAATACATACATGACCTGGTTCGTGGTACTTTTGTGGATATCTGTTATCGTGCGGGGGTCCCAGCTAGGAAAGAAGTTGACTTGGGATTTATCTCAGACACCGGAGTAGCTTTGAGACCTGCGGATATCTTAGTGTATAACTGGGATAATGGGCATGATGTGTGTATGGATATCACAGTTGTCTCACCTTTTACAGGCGGAGGGGTGCGCACGTTTGTCCCTGGCAAGGCAATTGATGATGCCGTCGCTCGTAAGAGAGACAAATATTTGGAGAAATGTACTGCTCAGGGCTTTGGTCTTGGTGTGCTTGCTTTGACCACTTTAGGGGAGATGGGTAGAACACGGTGGAGTTTCTGAAGAGATTGCGCAATTATATGGCTAGTCATGATGCGAATGTCATAGTAGGTGATTTTCTTTTTCACAGGATTGGGGTTGTACTTCAAAAAGGGATTGGAGCCCTGCTTGTTGCCAGGCTTCCATCTAAAACTTGTAATTCTGTTGATTCTGATTCAAATTAATAATGAAATGATCGTGTTTAAAAAAAAAAAAATCTATGACTAACACTGAGACGATCTCAAATATCAATATCCAAGCGTTGGACCTGATTTGGATCGTAAAGATCGATTCCCGAAAAGAAAAGTCTTGTTAATCTTTTTTAAAGATGGGGAATTTACTGCATGTTAATAACGTACAACTTGTGTTCGCTTTATTATAAATCAGAGAATTATAATGAGGAAAGTAAAGTGAAACAAGAAACGATAATTTTTTTAACGAGAAAACCACAATCCAACAGAAAAACCCCAAGACCTAGTCTAGTTTGAAAACCACACAATATTAAGTTGTCTACACACACCAGCTTACTATCAGACTTCAGACAGGGATATAGATGAGACATAATCAAGCCCTCCAAGCGATTCAGTTATCGTCGCACTCCTTACATCTCTTGGATCTCGCAAGACCATATGCACTTGATTTCCCTAGCTGATGTCCTTTATAGGCTTAGGAGTTGCTTTAGCCGTTGCTAAAGGCTTTTGGTACTCGATCCACTTTGCAACAGAGAATACCAGTGTCCTATCTGTCCTCTAACAGATTAACACTTGAAAGTGACTTCATTTATATTTGATCAAGGTTGTCCGGAAATCTCTTATACAAGTTTGGGCTGACACGTAAATCAAGTAAACGATGCCTAATTTATCTCTACCTAATTAAAAGTGAAGAACTAGAAACCTAATTCTTACACTAATGGAGCTAAATAGGTCTTACAACACCGAGTGCAGCCGTACGCTGATTCTATCAATCTTGTAGTTGATCGATTGTTCTTGAATGGCCTTATTGTTGAAGATAAGGACCATACAATAGACAAGAACGAGAATAATCAACCAAGGTTACGTAACCTGATAAATACCACTAAGGCAAATATTTACTTGTGCTTCACAACTCTGAACTGAAGTCTTTTTAATAGTCAGAGGCCAATTCCAAGAAGGAATTTATACTTATAGAGGATGACTCCCATAACAAGTGTACACCGAAGTGTAAAAAAATTTCGCATAATCTACAGAGAGTTCTGGCGAATGCTTTACGCTTGTGGTTTTCGTTCCGGAGTCCTCTATTTATAGCATTCAGTAAGATAGGTTGCTTAGGAATAAGGCAAAGTTTACTTGTCCTACAAGTTAGCTGGTGACCGACGTAAACGAACCTGTTACTTAACTTGCACTCAAGATAATCACAGTTTAATCAGACATGGAAACCATTTAGAGTTTATCACCAAGCAGTTTGGTAGAGGATAACTACTTCAAAGATATCGTCTCAACAAAAGAGTGAATAACTTAATATCTTATTGAACTATTACGAAGGGATAGGTGAACGACACCGAATATCTTATTTTGGAATCATGTTTACCAGGTTGTGAGATTTGGGTGATCTGTGCTAAACAAGCGTTCAAAGGTCCGCAAGGCGGTTCGCAAACCGTTTGTTACTTTGGATATTATGAAAAAACCGAAAAGCCAAGGTATGCGAGTTGGTTCACATACCAAATTGCACTTTGGAGTTCATGAGAAAACCTAAAGGCGTAGGATCACGAACCACTTCGCGAACCGTAAGCAAAACATACTATCTTAGCCAGGTTTTTTTTGTAGCACATAAACCGAGGTGGTTTTTAGTACTTAAACATTATTTTTTTATGAACCATAATCTGTATACTCAGTTTAGAGCATTCTCCAAGATTCACCATCCCCTAACATTGATTTGCAAGCAAACCATTGTAATGGAAAGTATATCGAATATTTCTCACAAGAATCCTATAACCGTAGTACACTTGGAAAGTATACTAACACAACCTGAATGTCGTGTAGATAGAAATCCTTCTTAATAAGCTATCAATACTAAATTCATCGACTATATTTCGAATGATAGAATAAGTATAATCGAAGAGACCATAAGTCACAACTCCTTCTAATTTTTTTTATTTCTGAAGATGTAAAGATGTCATTGTGATTAAGCTACGGTCTTCGTCTTCAAGGTCTCAACTACCTAATCTAATTTTCGTACCCGAAAACTGACTTTAGTAGACTAATCAAGAATTGTATTTTGTTAACTAAACTTGACAACTAACTTGACATACCAACGTTAATAAGTTTGATCCAGCGATGCTCCAAAATGCATCTGAAATGCATACTTACCGAACTCGTTCTTATTAAGGCCCATGGAGCTCTTGTCCACAATAGTCTTTCACGTTCATGTTTATTTCATGGAACCTATAGCATGGTTTACCTTCTAAGACATTGTTATCCTTCGATTTGATCACGTAGAGTCTTCTCACGGCCCTTAGGTTTTCACCAACGGGTTACAAGAAGATTGAGTTGGATCTCAGAGCAAGCCTATATGGAGTTTTCTAAGTTCAGAACTTGCTTGATCCCTTCTCAAGTTTGCTTAACTTTTAAGAAAAACCTCCATTAACAATTAATATAAATAAATGACCTCCTGCAAGATACAAACCAATCCTCTACACATTTGTGTATCATGGCATAAAGGTTGGTCGTCATCCAGAAGCTTTTTTTTTCTTGGGCTACCGCTATTTGAAAGTCTTCACTTGAGAATCCTGAAGCACACGTCGGAATTAATATTCCTCATCCTGTATCTTAGGTCAATTGTTTTTTTTTTTTGCGGTCAATTCAGTCAATAAAGACCTAAGATTTGATAGAAGCTTTGTACGGATGCACTCAGTGTTATACGTCCTAGAAGCTCCATAACGCAATTCACGAACTAGGTCAACAATCAAGTTCGTCACGCGTTACGAGGTAAAACTAGTTAGGCTAGATCAATAAGCTCTAATTAGTATATGATTTCCATTAACGTTGAATTTAAGTCTAAAGGAAATCACTTATCGTATAATTTGTTGAAAGACAAATCGAGTACAACCAGGCGTCCTGTTAGAGGTAGGGTAGCGCTAGTCTTCACAAAGGGAAGTTGAGCAACTAGGCCTGTAAAGGACGTCGGCTAGGGGAATCAAGTGCATAGGCTTCTGCGGGAGTCAAGAGACGTATGGGAACAACAATATCTGAGTTTCTTGGAGGATTAATTCAGTCTCGATACATTCCAGTCTGATAGTAGGCTAGCGTCTATATTCACTTAATACTGTGTGTGTTCAAATCTGGACTTGGTTTTTCTACTGGTTGTGGTTTCCTCGTTAACAAAACTTCTGGTGTCTCGCATTAATTTTTCCGCGTTATATTGTCTCTGATCTATATAATCAAAGTATTGCAAGTTGTTGATTCAAACCCTTGAGTGAATCCATCTCTATTGAGATCTACAAGAACTTGTTCTTGACAGGATTCGGTTCTTGAACAAAGAACTGTACTCGGATTGTTGCTTGAATATTGATTTGTGAGATCGTTCAAGTAACCTAATCATCTAGGTTCACGAATTCATAAGTTGGTGGTGTACCTTGGTATCCCCTCTTTTTCATAACTCTCTAAGAATACTAATTAATGACTTTACTTCCTCAGATCATTCTTTCCGATAATGAGCTCGTTCCAATTAATTCAAGGCATGCTAAAAATATCTTCCAAGAAATTACCAAACATAATTTACGTACAATAATACCATAGAATTAACCAAACATAGGTGACTTGCCACAATTAACAAAATTACTCTTCTTAAGGAGTTTCCTTAATTAATTCTAACGGTAAATGTAGTAGTTTCCTAGTTTAAGATCACAACTTAACGTAATTAAGTTTGATCAACAAGGGAAAGAAAACCTTGATCTCATTCACCCAAAAATAGTGTCACAAGTGCTACTAATATGTGTGAAAAGATTGTCTCAAAATCAAAGAAGAATTGTGCTTAAAATAGCCTTATAAGGACCATATATAGCACATAAGTCTACGAACTGGTCAACCGGCTCTGAACTGGTCACGCCCTTAGGTTGGCGAACCTAAAATATAGGTTGACGAACCTAGTTGCCTAGAAAGACAAAATCTGCATATAGGTTGGCTAACCTAAAAAGAAAGGTCGGTGAACCTAGTTGCTTAAAAAGTGACTTTTTGGATTTTTCACTTATGTAGGTTGGCGAACCTAGTTCCAAAGGTTAGCGAACCCAAAGCTTAAAAATTTCATAAGCTGGCAAACCTAAAAATAAAGGATGGCGAACCCAAATGCCTAATTTCCCATATAGGTTGGTGAACCTAAAAATAAAGGTTGGCGAATCCATACTCTAGAAGAGTTGACTTCAATTTCCAAACTAAGTAAAACTTAGATTATACTAACTCAACGATGCAATTGTAAAATCTGAAAACCTTAGGCATAATAAAAAAGAGATCGATCATCACTCTCAAAATTATCATCGAGATGAATCAAATCTTGGAAAGGATTTTCTTCTTCAATTTTCACTATAGTCATACTATAAAATCTCTACTATATTTCGGATGATAGGAAAGGTAATAGACATTCATCGAATCAAAGTTGTACTAACCTTTAGAGAAGTCCTTGTAGATTCCACGCTTCCGTTTCATCTTCGATCTTAAGGTTGCTTTGATCCGAGTCTTAAGATTCTAATCTAACTTAGTCCGAAACTGACTTTATTAGACTTAAATCAAGTATTGAGTTTTTGCTCATCTAACTTTGACAACCAACTTGACGTACCAACGTCGGTGGTTCAACCGGACATATGCCCTAACAAAAACCTTTCGAATTAAACTTTCGATGACGATGATAAATATCAAATGTGTAAGCTCCGGTCTTTATCTTCAAGTGGTCTTCGTCTCGAATACCTAACCTATCCTAGTCCTAAATGATATTATAGACTAAATCAAGGATTGTGTACTTGACAACTGACTTGATATACCAACGTCAGTGGGTTCAACAGAGCAATGCTCTAACAGTACAAAATTGACAGATTAAGCTCATCGAGTGTTGCCGAGCATATTACTTCTGATAGATCATGGATATTTGATTTCAAAAGAGTTTTGAATGAAAATAAGTCTTATCAGTGTGCTTCCCTCTAGTTGGTGATTGGTTCTACCTCTTCTAATCTAGATAATATACCTGACACGCGAAGATGGCCCCTAACACTACTGGTATGTTTTCTGCCAAGTCATTATATGTTAGAATGATTGCTAATGACGGTGTTGCAGACTTCCCAAGCAAGTTCATATGGAAATCTAGCATTTCACCTAAAATTACTTTTCTGATGTGGTGCTCGGTACATAGGAAGTTAGATACTCTAGACATGTTGCGGAGAAAAGGTATCGATCTGTATAACTCTTATGCTCTTTGTGGTGATAATACTGAATCTCAAAATCGTCTCCTTCAATATTGCAAAGTTGCTCAGAAGGTTTGGTCAGATTTTACTCAATTCATAACGACTGGGCATGGGTCTTCCCTGAAACTATATTGGCTTGGGTTATACTTGGCCAAACAACGACTTCTCCAGCTCAGGTCAAATGGTTTGGGATCTCATCTCAGCTGCCATCATATGAACTCTATGAAGGGAAAAAATGTCAGAATTTTTAGGACAAATAAAGTTATACAACTAACAATGATCTGTGTTTTTGATGGTAGAACCTTTGTGCAGTCATGGGTTGTTGCTACCGGAAATAACGTGCACTTGAATTTCTCTAATCTGGTGCTTGATTGGACACTGTCTTTAATTAGTTTGCAATTAACTTGTAATTTTTTTTTCCCGTTTTATTTCTACCTTTGGTAGATGCTTTGTACATTCTTATTTTCTTTAATATTAATTATTCTCTCTTCCAATAAAAATAAGTGCTAAAATCATATCCCAATTTATATATTAAAACAATAATAGGAGTACCAAATAACTCATCCACGTTGAAAGTTGAACAAAGCTCGAATATTAGAGCTCGAGGCCCCACCACGGATTTCTCAACCAATCAGAATTCGGCGTTTTTGG